>JAXCLR010009984.1:0-13046 GCA_035584095.1 Annona squamosa | reverse complement strand
TGGTAAATATTGATACATATGTTAAATATACCTAGATTAACAGCTTCATAAAAAAAAAATTCAAAAAAAATAAAAAAAAAATAAGTGTAGTACTAAGTGCATTAAAGCTCAGTGCACCCGGGTGACAGGTGTAGCAGCCGGGGGCTTTTATGCTTAGATGATTTTCTGCATGGCTAGAATAGGTGCCGGACTTTGGCTTTCATTTTGCGGCGGAGGCAGCAGATTTTTTTTTGAGAAGGATGAAGATGGAGGTGATGGGGCTTCCTGTCGACACAAGGCCCCATTTTAATTACGCAACATTTAACTTTGAGACACAAAATTATATGATTTTTATTTTTATTAAAATCATGCAATTACATGACTAAAAAAATAAGAAGAGAGAAACTTTGCTCAAGGGAATTAGCTTTGCCTTTCGCATTGCCAGAGTGCTGCATAAGATTCAAACTTGAGAAACAACGGTGCAACCAAAGTGAACTCTCAACATGATTTGCTCGGAGCTAGGTGAATGGAGGAGCTAATCGGGTCGACCTTAGCTGCAAAAACAAACATCTTTTGATCATTTACGGCCGGTTTGAAACCCTGCCATTTCAGACCAGAACATCCCTTCTCTCCCACTTCACGCCTAAAAACGCGCTATTCTTACATAGAGAAACACAATTTCACATCTTTTTAACCCGAAACGCGCTACTCTTATACAGAGAAACACACTTTAACATCTTCTTAACCCGAAATAGCTAAGGAGAGGAACCAAGGGACTCTAACAGCCCATCCCCCTCGAAAAGCAAAGGTCCTAGCTACAGCACATTTACTTTTACACGTATTAAAACTCCCGACATATGAATTAGAGAGAGATGGGGATAAAGTCTTCGTCATAGGTTCACTTGCTGCCTTCTTCAAATTTCTTTTTTCGTTGCCTAAGCACTTACACACCTAGTAGTAGTGGAGGTTTCCAATTGCAGGTTTACGAACCCATTTCAGATTCCAAAGATATATATTGTTTTTTATTTTTTTATTTTTTCATTGACAATTAAAATTAGGTGTGTTAAATCTATAAACCAAGTTTTATCATTTTTGAATATTTTTAAGTATTTTTAAACACATGACATTTTTATAATTTCTACTGTTTTTAAAAATCTAAAAAATACTTAAAAATTCTAAAAATGATAAAAGTCAGTTTATACATTTAATGTTCCGTGGAAAAAAATTGAAATATATATATATATATGTTTTGGACCGCAATTTCAGACCGGCCGTAAATGATATTGCCTCAAAGAAAAAAACCATAAGGTCGAACTTTACACATAAACAAATTGAGGCAAAAGAAGACGACGAGACTAGGGGTGCAAATTGGGCCCGGCTCAACCCGAACCTGGCCCACCGAACCCAAATTGAAACCGTGTTAAAACTTTCCAATTGCAAAACCCGAGCCCGATTTTCCAAATTCAACCCGAACCCATATTGAAAAGAATTTGAATTCCGAGTTGAGCTAAACCCATACCTAAACCCGAATTTTACATAACACATATTTTATATTTATTTTATACTCCATATAAATTTAATTCCATTCTTCTCATATATATTATATTTATTTTATACAATATATAAATATTATTCCTCCTTAAGTTCAATTTAATAAAATAATATTTTTATATTTTCTTTTAAGAAAAAAGAGTTTGGTTAGTGGTAGTTTCAAAACAAAAAAATGAAAACTATTTTTAGAACTTGAAATATTTTTATTTAGTGTTTTAATTTAACTACCTATGTAGGATGTTATCATTTGGTCGTTTTAATATGATATTAGTAATTAGACGTTTATTCTACTCGAAATAAATTTATTGTAATTTATTTGACTTAATACTATAATTGTTGAAATTTTTATTATGACGACATTATAAGGTTTTTCTTATAATTAGATATTAATGTTTACGTATATATTATTATATTTATGATATTAATATTAAATTGCATAATAGGAAAATAATGTACCTTTCATTCTCTAAAATAGGCTACTAGTCTATTCTCTTTTTTTGAGAAATGACTATTAGTATATTTAATATAAAGAAAATATTTAAATGAGATTTTTTCTTTATATTCTTAAATACTCTTGAATTTTTGCTTGAAAATAGAAAAAATAAGATTTTTAATGTTTTAATAATAGATTTAGAGTTGAATAAGTATAAGACAGATAACAAATATATAAAATAATTTCAACCCGAAATCTTACCCAGAATTCAACCCGAGCTGAAATTTCAAAAATAAAATAATGTTTTAGGTATTTAAATAAAGGTTTTAGGTTTATAAATAAAATTAGAGTTAGAATTAGAGTTGAGGTTACAAAGATACAATTAGGATTAGCATTGAGGCGAGTTTTTGCCCGAGTTGCACCCTTAGGCGAGACTTTTCATCTCCCTTCTGCTCCGCCTCCCACGCAAAGCTTAGCCAACGTGAAGGGGTGGGGGGGAACAGCAGGTCCTGCAGACAATCCAACGGTTCAAAACGCCAAACAGAACTCGACCCTGTAGATTGTGAGAAACGGCCCGCCCCGTCTGAATTCAAATAAGAAGCCGAGCTAGGAGATGCAGACGAACCCGCCAACCGATTCGTGGTTCAACACGGCCAGCTGAGGTCCCACAATTCACCACAATTCCTCCATAAAGCAAGCAGAGTAAAACCGACAAAACTCCAGCAGCAATTGATGGGTGGGATCTGTAATCTCTCCCGACAGGAGCTTGGTGCCGAAACGAATTGCTAAGCCTCGAGGAGAAGAAGGCGACGATCTTGGAACTGTTACTCCCAGACCCTCCTCCATTAACGATCTTTCCGGGCTCGTGGCTGAAATAACAAAGCAAATATACCTCCTACTTTGCCCTAAGTTGCACTTGGCTACAAATATAGTCATTAAGTTTGAAAACTTTTATAAACCCACTAAGTATAGGTAAAATTTTATCTATACTCATTTCGTTAAGCATAATTAAAAATCGCCGTTTTCCTTCATATAAAATATCCAAAGTGCCTATTATTATTTAATAATAATAGTCATTCAATTATGATAGAAGTTGAATAATATAATAGAAGTGAAAGAAAAGATAGATAGAATAAATTTTAACAGTCTAGATATTGTACAAATCACAATATATGTTAGATTAATCAGGAATATTTTGGGATTTTAAAATTATTAAATGTTTATAATTGTCTTAGTGGATATATTTGAAATTTCAGTTATACTTAACGGATATATGTGAAAGTTTTCAAACGTAATAAATATATTTATAATTAAGAACAAATATAGTAAGTATATTTAAAATTAACTAACTAAGAAAACAAAAGAAGATGAAAGATGATAAATAACATGCGTGGACAACGTCTGTTATGCTACAGGTACGACCCGACACGTGGAAGACTTGTTTGCAAACCAATCTACGCAAGGCAGCTAAATACGGATTTCACGGGGACACGGTTTCATATGCTTAGTCGCTTGTAGATTAAGTCACATATAATTCGCGAGCGATTTCTCTTCATGCGGAATTGTCAGCAAAAACTGTTACATACACGTGGAAAGTAGTATATAGTTAAAATCACTTACTAGCCGATAGGGGTGAAATTCGGCCTCATGAAACTCGGCTTTACTTCAACCCTAACCCAAATTTTATTTACAAAATATCAACTCTAACTCTAACTCTAACCTTATGTGTAAAACTTGAAACTTAGCCTTATTTTTAAAAATCAGGTTCGAGTTGAATTTCAGGTTGGAATTTAGGTTGATAAATTTACATTTTATTTAAAAGTGATAGGTTTAAAATTTTTTATAAATGTAAATTATATAAGTAAACATAATAATACACGGTTAAACTACATATTTTTTAAAAATATAATAATATAAAGAAGATGAGTGATCATGTTAGTCCGGGCTACGCAAATGTCTCACTTAGTCCACCTCAAAAAACTCATTTCCAATAACTTTTTTGTTTTTCTTTTTATACACTTATTTATCTAAGTATATTTAACATATAAACAAAGCTTTTTTTACCATTTTTGGACTTGTATATATATTTTTTGAGATTTTTAAACATCTGTATATATATACATATCCAAAAATTATAAAACTTGTTTTATATGATAAATATACTTAGAGAAACAAGTATTTGAAAAAAAATAAAAAATTTGTTATAAATGAGTTTTTTGAAGTAGACTAAGTGAGATATTTGCTTATCCTGGGCTAATAAAATCAGTCATCTATAAAGAATATCTTTAAAAAAAATTAACATAAAAAATAACATAAATGAAGAAGATTATAGAAATAAAAGACAAATATAAATGAAACTAATATAATTTATTTATAATATAATTATAACATGTCAAACATGTATTTATAAATATAAATAATATAAAATACAAAAAATATAAAGAAATATTGTTTAGATATTATATATAAAATATATTTTATAATACATATAAAATAGAAATCGGGTTCAGGTTCACTCGAACCCTAATCCTATCACATTTACAAATCGGGTTCACCGGATTCGGGCTCTTCGGGCTTGAGTTGTAGAAAAGCAAGTTCTAACACCATTAAAAATCGAGTTCGACAGGCCCGATTTGGGCTCAACTCGGCCCAACTTGCAACCCGACCTGCGGAACTGCAAGTTGGCTTGGCACCTAAGTGATGTATTAGCAGAATCGTGCAACCGCGAAACTAGCATGCAAACATTCACAAAATTACAGTTTCGAGGTGCACTTTTCTTAGGGCCAAGTTCCATACTTGCGGATCTATTCGCCCCCCGGTCGTTTGGAGCCCATAAATGGGACTTCTTGACTCCCATTCTGATACAACCTAGTTCCTCTCTCCGAAAGCTTAGTTTTGTCCAAGAGCTACAAAATCCTCTCTTAAAAATTTCTTGTATTCTTCCTAGCTATTTTAAGCTTCCTCCAATTTTTTTTAAAAAAACTTTCTATCTTTGCAACTTGGATTCAAAAGGTAGAAAAATTCTCTTTAACCCATTTAAAATCTCAAGGTGACGAATTATTTATAATTTGGGATTAAATTGTTTCTATTTTATTTTCTAAAAAAATCATTTTTTAAAATTACTTTTTCCCGTATTGATACTCTCCTAGTGGCGAGTTGAATCGATATGTGGAGTTATGTATTTTCTTACTATTTTTAAAAATAATTTTCTAAAATTAATTTTTCCTATGTAGATACTTCTTAGGTGGTAGGTTGAATTGACATGTAGAGTTAAAAATTTTGTTCCTATTGTTAAAAATTACTTTCTAAAATCACTTTTTCCTATGTAGATATTCCCTAGGTAGCGGGTTGAACTGATACGTGGGGTTAAGTATTATCCTCCTTTTTTTAAAAAAAATTATTTTCTAAAATTACTTTTCCCCATATAGATACTTCCAGGTGATAGGTTAAATTGACATATGGGGTTAAGTATTATCCTCTTGATTCATTAAAAAAATTGGTTTTTTTCGTTACTCCGTTCCAGCAGCACAACAAGTTGGCATAGTGGCTTTGTGCTGTTGGAACGAAATCATCAAACCCCACCTAGTTTTCTTGATTTAAGCAATTAGAACGTGATGGAACTAAATAGAGCATATCCTTAATTTAACAGGAGGTTTTTAATAGTGGACCTATTACTAGCACTTTGCCTTCACTTGAGGAATACACATGATCCACAGGACCCGTTAGGTGGTAGCGACCTATGAACATGCATATTCCAAAACTTCTAACCGTGTATTTGTGATTTGTATATATGTAAATTCTACACAGCTCACATCCAAAATCATGCATGTAACTTCTAACCGTGCACCTCCATTTGGCCTAATATCTTACATTTGGGCCAATAACTTTCGGTTGGCCCACTTAGACCCAAAACACCTTACTTAGGCTTAGTCTTGTTCCTTAAACCCATTTAGGCCCATAACTTCCAAAAGTAGCCCAATGGGCCTAAAACCTCTAATAATCTTATCTAGACCTAAAACTTTTTAAGGTGGTTTAAAACATTGTAGTTAGGCCCAAAACCTTCAAAGCCTTCATAATAGGCCCAAGTGGGCCTAAAATCCTTCCGTAAGTTTAGTTGCGCCTGAACACCTTTCAACAGGCCCAGTTGGGCCCAAAACTTTCAAAGCTAGGTCATTTGAACCCAAACCCCACAATAGGCCTATTTGAGCCTAAAATTCTCCAAATAACTCATTTGAGCCCAAAGCTCTACAAACAACCTAGAGTGGTCCCAAACTTACCAATAAAACTCTTTTGAACCCAAAACTTCCCAATAAGCCTACTTGGATTAATACTCTACATTTGGGCCTAAGCCATGTCCTATTTACGCATTACTTTCTCACCTTTACTATTTTCACATTAGTTGTTTTTGAATGCATGGAATCATGCTGGATTAATGAGAGCTTAGCTGATTTGTTGTTGATTAAGGGCATTTGTTCTCATGCTAGCAGCAATGGCAGGAGTGGGTTGCTAATTGTTCATGGTTCTTTTAGCAGAATTGGAATAAAGATTACCAATTAGAACTTGATTAATGGATTTGATTTTTGTGGGATCAATGAATTTCAATTCTAACCATATGAATAGCCAAATTGAATGACAATTACTGTCTATGGTTGTGGCTAAATTGTATGGAATGGTTTGAAGCAAAGGTTGGTCATTCGATCTTTGGAAATAGTTTGCCATTTTCAACTGGGTCATGGCTTTCTGTGGTGCCCCAAATCAAAACGTCACATCCTTACCTCAAGACCTTATTAATTAGTAAATGTGAATAAGGATTGTTGCCTTGATCACACGGCAAGTTCTTAATAGGATCTCGTCCAAACCTTTTTTTTCGATTCATTATTCATTTCTTTACATTCCACATCATTCATCATACAAGCGGTAATACACTTGTAATAAATTTTATATTTCATTTCATAACATCTCAACATATTTTTCTATAATAAAAGTCTTCTCAACTTAATCCTGACATTTTACATCCATACATAGATACATCCAATAATTGGATCACTTGGAACTTAAAATTCTATATAAGTTCATATATATACATCAACATACCTCAGAACTTTAATCATGCTATCTCATTCCTTATAGCCCGCCTGGCTACCATCACGTACCTTTTTTTCTCCCGCTTAGGTTCGCAATCTCTTGAGTTTCCCCGATACCTGTCTAATGTTTGGGAAAACAAAACGTGAGTGACAACTCAGTAAGCAAGCATTTTATCTTTTAGGGCAAGGCTTCCTTTAAAATATTTTCCTTAAACATCTTAAAAACTTTTTTACCTGAGGACATTTATATGCCCTAAAACACTGTCATAAAATTCTTTGTTCATGAGGATAATTCTGTCTTTGAACATTTTCATAAACATTCATTCTTAAAATCATTGACAAGTTATGACAGGGCTTGTTAAGGCAAAACAATATGTTTTACCATCTTTAAGTAATTTTCTTTGGTTTTATTTGAAGATTTATAATGTTCCAAGACATTTATATAAAATCACCTTTTTCCAGTAGACGTTTTACGTTCAAAATATTTTTCTTATAAATTTTTTTTAAAGAAGGACATTCTCATGTCCTAAAACATTATTCACATAAGCTTTTTTTGGTAAGGGACATTCATATGTCCTTAAACACTCTTCTCATAAATTCTTTGGCAAAGGACATTTTCATGTCCAAAACACTTTTCATTTAATTTCTTTGAAAATGAACATTCTTATGTTTAAAACCAAATTCAACATAAATCTTTTTCATAATCCTCATATTGGGGCTTCTTTATAGCAAACAAGACATCAAACACATAATCCATTTCTTAAAAGATTTGCACAGAAAATATTTTCTTTCATGCTTGTTATTTACACTTTTGTGTAAAACACCCAATTTTTAAGGTAACCATTTCATAAAAATTCTTTTAGGGTAACTTTTCATAAAAATATTTTTATGTTCCATTCTTTGAGCTTTTCAAAAGCAAAACATAAGCAAATGCATTTCTCCCCATCCAATAGTGACACTTAGCAAGTAATTATGCTACCTTCCGCAGCCCGTGTCCTTTTAAACCGGGATCACATACCGCAGCTTGCATCCATACTTGAAAAACACCACAAACCAAGGTCTGTATCTTAAAAAAATATTTTGAAAAAGAACATTACGGACCGTAGTCCATGTCAACTTGTAAAGTGAGCGCACCCACTTTAAACAAGTTGTTATTTGAAATCTAATTTTCGGATGACCTTTCATAAATTCTTTGAGAAGAATTTTGAGTAAAATATTTTGATAAACTTTTAGAATGTTTGAAAAAATAAATCTTAAAATTCTTATGAAAGAACTTCAAAATTTTTGAATTTTCAAACATAAATCATGTATTTTCCTAACCTTTTCTTAGTTTCCATTTTAGGGCCTTTTGTTCAGAAAAGTTATGAGTTGTGTCATCCCCTTCTCAACTACCCTAAAATCAGTTTCCTGTCCACATTTCTATCTTATCATTTTTACATAAAGAGGGGATTGCATAGTCTTTTGCATGCTACTTTAGCAATCTAGAATCAAATCATTTTATGAAATCAACTTATTAGATTGGTCATCCTTAAATCCCATTAAACAACATTCGTATAAACATTTTTTGAGACATTTTCGACATAGATTTTCTTATTTGAAGGAAATTAAAATTTTTTCAAATATCATTTCAAAACATATGGACTATGACCAAATCATTGTTTATATTTAAATATCTTGACATAGAAAAATCAATCTTTTTCCATAAATCAAATCTCGTTTTCCTTTTTTTTCATAAATATAATTGTTTATCACAAATTATCGTAAAAATAACTCAAAACTTATTTACAAATGTTGCTTGTGAAGGGAAAAATTCTCTTTTTCTTATAAAATAATTTTGAAATAACATCATAAAAAACTTGCTTGCTTATTAGCACATTCTTAAAAACCATCGGCATAAAACATAAAAATCCTTTAAAATTATAATCATGGAGAACTTGCTTACTCATAAGCAAATTTCTCAATTCATTAACATATAGCATTGTCAATCTTTGCCAACACTTGTGATAAAATCCTTATCTTAAAAAGTGTTGCTTGTTTCTCATGAAGCAAACCTTAAGGCTTTTCATTGAAGTCATCCTTTTTCAAAACTTACAACTCTTCATTAAAGCCGTCATTTTCAAAACTTGTAGCTTTTCGTTAAAGCCATTATTTTCAAAACTTATGCTTGTCCATTCGTTTAAAACATAATCATAAATATTTCAATCTCATATCATCATATAGAAAGAAAACAGTACTTTGAAAAGTTCGCTTACTTACCTGAGATCACCTTAAACCCTTTCTTCCATTCTTGCCTTTGCCTGAATAAACGAAAATAACATTTCATTTATATATATCAACTTCAAAAGCTTATATCCCTTAGGTTTTCCAAATCCATTTGGATTTACATTACATTAACTTAAGACAAGTGGGTGTTTATACATATCATAACCTATATATCATATTATTCATTCATTCATTTCATTTTTAATACCCTTATGCAGGGTAAACTTTCATACGTATTATAATCATTTATTAAATTATTATTTGAAGGTTCATTATCTCAATTTACCATTTTTAACATATTTTTCATTTTTCATACGACGGTGCTCATTTTAAGTACTTAGTTGCTAACTTAGACATCATATAATAATCCCAAAATTTGAGATTACCATTTTACCTTAATCTATATCTTTCATCACTTTTTCATGCATTTTTGCATTTTAACAATTCACATAAATCATTTACCATTTTCTCATGCCTATATTTCCATACATGTCCATTTCTCAACACATAAATCATGTGTTTATCAAAATCTTTCAACACAGCAACTTTTGTTCTTAATCAGCATGATTAAATCCCTTAATTAACACATAATTTAGGGTTTGATTTTTGAATTTTAATCCATTCATCATAGGGTTCCAAAATAGCAACTTTTGGACCCGTTTTTCATCCTTTTAACGCCTCTTTTGACACTTAATTCAAAATAGCTTTCTAATCTATAAATTTAAGCAATTAATCATGCTTTTCTTAACCCAAATTTAGGATATTAACACATATTTAAATTTCAAAATCTGTTTGCTTGCATAACAGTAATATTTCTACACATATTGGGTATCTATTTGACCTGTTTTGAAGTGTCCAAACATATGTCCATAAAATCAGATTTATGGCTAATCTTTTCAAATCCTTTTAGACACTCAAAATACCTTAAACATGTGATATTTTACCCTCCATAACAACCATAAATCATTTGGGCTAATTCATATATCATTTTTAATATACAAACATGAAAATCGGGTCATATATATAACCCTAATTCACATCCTTTTTAAAAATCATAACTTATGCCCAAATTAGCATATACAATTCACTAAATCATGGATTATCATGTGATCATAATAACACATCAAAACAGCAACATCGTATGGGGGTTTAAGGAGATTTTAGTTAGGTTAATCAATCAATTTTCAACCCTAATCACCATTTTCATCCTCTTGAACCCATGCTTTCATTCAATCCTTAATCAATATCCTAATCAAGGGCATCATAAATCATACTTTAAATGTCTATTATGAATCAAATTCTTGACTCATAAGTTGAGGTGAAGAACTATGTTTTAAAGAGAACTTAAATAATAAGGTATACTTACTTAAAATTGAATCAACTTTGAACACATCTTCTCTAGCTTGAATTCATCTTCTTTCTTCTCCTTTTTCCTTCTCTTTTTCTCCTCTTTTTCTTGCTTTCATTGCTGGCTTAAGGGGACCTGCACAGCTGCTGGAGTTTAGGGGGTTTGCTCCTTGAAATAATTTCTCTCTCCAACCTTTGCACATATGGACGTCCACCTATGTATAGCTGAATTTTTTCAGCTTTGTGGGCCTCATTTGCCACATCATTTAGCATGTACTTAAATACATATTTATCCCTTTAATGACATGGTAAAATATCATCCAATTAAATTAGATAATTATCTTAAAAAATATCAAAAATCCATGCATTAATGGACACAATCTGCTCACACAATGGATGTCCATTTCAGCAATAGCTTTTGCATTTTTTCCACACCTAATTCACTTTAATTAATGGGTATTTAATCACACTAACTAATATCCTACTTAGGGGTCCACTTAGCATATTAAAAAAATCATAAAAATTCAACAACTGCTCATGCACGTCCACTTACCTTGCTATCCATTCAATTAACATCCATATGCGGTTGCCCCTTTTGCAATTTTTCCACAAAATTGTAGCTTTAATTAATGTATACTACTTACCCTAGCTAGGAGTTCATTTAAGGGTCCATTTTGCCTTTAAAAATTCATTAAAAAATCTTAAACACAGCTTGAACATGACCTCTCCATTGCTCCCATATTGCTATCCATGTTTTTAACATCACATATGCTTTGGATTTGGCATTTTGTGCCATAAAAATCCAACTCTAATTAATGTCACTAACCACCCTTGTCATGTAGCTCATCTAAATACATATTTTGCATTTTTAAAAATTAAAAATTCCATGTAACAACCCCTTTGGACGTCCTTAGGTTGTCACCTATTTCATGCTCCTTTGAGCTAGCCCTTGAGGCATTAAATCATGTCATTAATCACTTAATTTTATCATGAATTTTATCATTTTAGATAATTCACAAAATCCACTTGTAATTACCTCCTTTTGCCACCTCATTTTTACCATTAATCATTTAATTATTTTATTCAACTTTAACATAAATGTTAGTTGCTTTGTGAGTGCAAAAAGTCAAAGATATACATCCATTTTCGCGCAACCATGATCTCATCATCATTAGCTTGATCCAAGCCTTTCATTGCATTGATCTCATAATTTTAACCGTTCATTTCAAATTTCATCTCAATCCAACTTTTCTAACTCAAGTTATGATCATTTGAAATCATCTTTGAATTTTGACGGTGATGATAGATTTTTCACCTAATTTCATCAATATTTTCATTATCCATTATTTTCATAAGATTAAGTATAAAATTATGTGCTTACTTTTTAATTTTCATCTTAATCCGCCTTCCCGACATCGAGTTATGAATTTTCTAGCATTTGCTGCCTTAAGTCCATAATTATCAACATAATCTCCATTAGTTAAATCATAATATATGAGGTAATTATTTTCAATATATTTACATTTCCTAATCGTCATTAGGCTTCTTTAATTACATTGAACCATATTAGCTTATAAACATCGTTCTTAACAATTTGCCCTAATTGCAATAAATCATCAAGATTGCAAAGGAAATCATTCATAATTCATCTAAATCCTACATAATCCATATTTATATGTCAATAACATATATATAAGCCTTACTTGGGTATGAGTATCACACTTTCTTTGCTAGTTAAATTTTAGAGATGCATTCATTTTAGGTGACTGGCTTTCTTCAAGAAATGTTGGAGATGGGCTCTAATTGGGCAAGGGGATTTGGATGCTCCAATCACTACTATTCCAATTTATGGTAGATGGTAGCATTTTTTGGCCAAGTAGAGTTGCTGCAATTTGGGGCAAGTAGCCGCTAGAGTTGATAAAGATGGCTACTAGTTGAATGTAGATGTCTCCCATTGAACCAAGGTGGGTGCAGCTTTTATAATGATCGAAATGGAGATGCTAAATATGGAGTTGCTAATCGAATCTCTAGCCACTCATCATTGATGGGTTGGTGGTTGCAATTCATAAACAAATTTAAGGAAAAATCCAGTTATGCTTATATAAGCTTGTGGCAGATTTCTAAGTATTTAATTTTCCAGCTTCAATGAAGGTTGCAAATATATATGGCTGGCTAGAAAAATGGAAGATGTAGGATTTCTTTTCGCTGGCTAGTGGTAAACTGCAATTTGGTGGCCGAATATTAGCTCGAAGAAACAAGGGTTGTGTAGTGATGGTCTATTGCCCCGATTCCCTTTGTTTGGGGAAAATAGAGCTGTGGCGCCCCCGACTGGGGCGCTGGAGAGCCTTACTCCGGGATCGCTTTCTGATTGGTAAATGTGAACAGGATTG
>JAXCLR010009983.1:0-13046 GCA_035584095.1 Annona squamosa | reverse complement strand
AATCTAATTTTTAAGGGTATGCATAGGGATGTCCAAAGAGGGGTGCAAAAGGTACCCAGAACATGTGTGAAAGTTGCTATTTTGGAAGCAACCAACTTATGGATTTTAAATATTTGATATTATTCTAAATTTTGGTTAAGAAAAGTATGATTAATTGCTGGAATTTATGGATTAAAAATCTACTTTGATTTAAGTATCAAAAGAAACGTTGAAAGGATGTAAACTGGGTCCTAAAGTTGCTGTTTTGGAACCCTATGATGAATGCATTAAAATTCCATAAATAAACCCTAAATTATGTATTAATTAAGGGGTTTAATCATGCTAAATTAGGATGCAAGTTTCTGTTTTGAAAACTTTTAAGAAACACGTAAGATATGTGTCGTAAGATGGGTATATATGGAAGGATATGTATGGATAAGTGAAAAATGACTTATGTGATATGCAAAAATGCAAACATGCATGAAATTATGATAAAATACATGTTTATGTTGTTATTTTGATGATTAATAATTATCTCAAATTTTAAGATTAATATATGAAGCCTAAAACGTCGAATATGTGCTTAAAATGAGCACCAACATATGAAATGTGAAAAATAGATGAAAAAAGAAGATTGAGAGGGACGACCCCCATATTATGATAAATGAATAGTTATTATGTGTTTACCCTATATATTGGTTTAGAACATGATATGAAATGGATGGTATGATGTGCAAGTATGTACTACGTATGTGTACCCGACTTGGAATTCAAGTGGGTTGTGTATGTTAATAAATTATGTTTAGCAAGTGATTGATTAAATTATTTCTTAAATGTTTAAGGATGGTCATTCCTTTATCTCAATATGTGTTGAAATGTTATTTCCATTATGACAAATGACTTACACAATGCTTTATCAAATGCTTATGACAAATGATGTTACATGAATTTATGAATTAAAAATCACGCTAGCATGTCAAAAATGATGTTTATGAAAGGTTCATGTGACCAAAGCATGAGGTCCACCTTAAAGGCGCAAGCAGACTGATTGTCCCCCTTTGTGCGGCCAAGTCACTAAGATAGGCCTAGGGCCGGCGCTGCCTCCCTAGAATGGGAGAGGATGGAGATGGATCGTTGCCTAGCTAGTTTCTATCCTATTAAGTTCATATTTAAAAATGATGCATTCCATTATTTATGATATACCCATGATGGGTATAAGGAGCATGTTTTCATGATATACTCTTGAATGGATATAATGTGGCTTTTCAAGATGTTTTAAATGAAAAATATTGCCTACAAAAATGAATTACCTGAAAACCTTATAGCTTGCGTATTGAGTTTCAACTCATGTTTCATTTTCCAAACCCAAAGATAGGTGAAAAGAAAAACAAGGAAAGCAGCATAGGTTGAGCTTTGAAAAATGATGAATTTTATGAATGCCTGTATATGAATTTTGAATGATTGATTGTGTAATGAAATTATATGACTATCTTGATGTTTGTATGAGAAATTTTCTATGATATGTGGCTATGGATGGAAAAATTTTATGAAAAAATGCTAAGGTATGATTTATCATATTATGAATGAATATGAGTTTTATGATATAGCATGTGTATATCCAGATTTAATAATAGCCTAAATGGGCTCATGATGGAAATTGAAATATGTTTAATGACATTAACTCCTAAGGAGTCAAGATTAAGTGGATAAATATCCAATAAATTCCGCCATGTGATAGGGCAACAATTCTGATCACGTTTACCAATTAATAACGATCTCGGAGTAAGGCTAAAGATGTAACGCTCGAGTTGGCATGCCACATCTTCTAACCTTTTCCAAGATTCATTTATGGCTCGAAATTAAAGGTTCATAACATGGGTTGGTGGTGTCTAAGCTAGAGGTCACTATAAGTTGAATTATGATTATTTAATTAGGACCTTACAAAAGTAAGGAAACCTCTTTCTAGCTAACTAAAGAAATGTGCATAGAATTTATCACACTTATATGAATAACAAAACTTTTCAATTTATAATTTATTTGAAAAGTCTAATTTTTTTATAAAAAACTTCTTTTTTAGTGGAAGTTCTTAAGTTGGTGAGATTTAAAGGAATTCTCACTTAGAACTGAAATTTTTTTGCAATCAAACTGAATTAATGACAATCTAATACTTGAGAACAAAGAATGATCGGGAACATAGTTTACTACCAAATTTGTTTTGTATTGTTGTACCATTAACTCAGTCAGTCTTTTACAAAAAATAATATTTCATGCTAGTATTAATTTTTGCTCATATTCCTTATAGCCAACCAATTACCAATTGGATTGAAAACAATTTTTGCTGACCTAAACAAAGGTTAAAAATTGAATGGTTATAAGTACGATATCTAGATTCTTATGGTATAGTATGTCTTGAAAGAGTATGAAGCGCTAAAAGTATTAAACAACATCATAAGCGAACATAAGCATGAAAACATGTTCGTAATCTCACCGCAAGTGCATAGGTTATAAATTATAGTATATAAAATATCAATCCATAGGGAATTCGGGACTTAATATGTCTTATTTAAATACTTATATTAAACACAAAGAACAAAGTAAAAGGAAAGAAACATGAAAAGAAGAAGGTTAATCTTAAGAAAGTAGAAAGAGAAATTAAAAGTCAAGGGATACGAGTACCTAGGATCTAGAGTTTCATATACGTCATCTACAACAGATATGTGGATTGATTATTTAATCTAGATATTATGTGTTAAAGGAGAATTATCCATATATTATCCTTGCACCTTCTTTTAGAATCTACAAGGCGTATCCTAATTTTCTTAACCACCTATTTTCATGGGATTAAGTCAACTATAATTTATTAAGTTTTGTGGAAGGTCGTGGGATTCTCAAAGGTCATCATGCCTATTTTCATGGCCTTAAATTTCTATAATTAATATCTTGATTATCGTATATTAGACTTCCGATTCGTCACTTAATATATGAAATCATATCAAAGTGTGGTACAATGCACCAAACAAGCATTGAAATCATAAGATATTGAATAAATATGAAATACTTTAAATAATCAAACCACAATATCTTCTATATTGGACTCATGATACATCCTAAACCTTAGATAATGGGTTTATCATAGCATGTTTATAATCAAAATCAAATACAAAATAATATTGTATCTAATATTCATCACAAACGAGGTAATTAAAATCAAAAGAAAGAAAGAAAGGGAAAACTTATTGATCAGGAGCTCTGATTGTGTCTCGGCCACTCTAAGCAACTTCTTGCCTCACTTCTTGCCTCGTGCTCTTCATTCCTGTCGCTCTCAGACCTCAACCCTAGCTCCAAGGACATTTTAAGATTTCTTGAGATGTTTCCACGAGGTGTTTATATAGAGTATAGGGGAGTACTTGTGCTCACAATCCAAAATGGACTAGAAATTGTGCAACTAGTGCACAACATGGCTTGGGCCGTGTTACCTTGCCTGCACATGACCTAGGCCGTGTTTCACACACCCTAACATGTACTAGGCCATGTTTAGAACAACCCAACATGGCCTGGCCAGTGTTGGTATTTGGTTCCATGCATTTTTCTTTATTTCTTGGAGTTTTACTGACCGTTTTGTCTCAAATCACGCCGAAACTTTCCCAACATATTCTAGGTTGCTTTGATCATTGTTTTAACTCCTCTAAAGCCTTCAAGATCATCAAATCTAATGTAGTCTTGATCCTTGAGCTTTGAACTTCTCGAATAGGCACGACTTCTTGCATGTTGTGCTAAAATGATCAGACCAACTTCAACTGATCATAACTTTTGATCCAGGAGGAGTTATAGGAGGCATGATATATCAATAGAATGTATGTTTTGCCGTTGATCTGGAAACTTGGGCTTGCCCAGTTGAGCTTCTTTTTTATGCCAAAATTTGTAATTCTTGTATGATTCTAGGCCTCAAATTTGGACGTACTTTCCTGCTTTGAATGAATTAATTAATTATTTGTTTTATGCTTAGTAAAGCTAAATTAATCAAAATATAACTCAAAATACCTTAAATACTCAAATTCTTTTCAATTAATATTCAAAATACATGATATAAAAATGACTCAACAAAATATTGCTCAACATAGAAGAGACCACGAGGCTTAGTAGCACTATAAAAGAAAGAATAGCATCACTTGCATTATGTTGTTGACCAGTAACCTAATGTGAAAATTTGACCAATAAATACAACCCAAGAAAATTGGATTATCTTAAATAAAAATTTTAGGGAGTACCTCTATCGTGAAGGTGAAAAGACTCGTCATCAAGTTTGATACTTTCAAGGAGCCCCACAATCACACTATGAGTAGCATCTTTGAAAAACGTCAAACAAGATTTGAGAGCTTATTTCAGTAGGGCATGCTCTCATGGATGAGTATCAAGTGTAGGCAGTGACGAGATCTTTCTCTAATAACTAGGAACATATAAAAGTGAACATGATCTATTATTATAATATCAAGACCTTTGATGACATTGTACATCAATTGGAGCCAAAAGACTAGGCTTGGATGCTGCAAAGGGGAAGGGATAATCAAGGCTAACAAGGCCAGTCTAACATAGGCAAGCATAGAGGAAAAAGGGACAAGGACAATATTAAGGCCACAATTATAGCAAGTTAGGACACTTTACTAGTGTTCAGAATAAACTAAAGAAGGTATTGCGTAAGTAAACTTTTATTCTCACTTCTATTTATGTGTTTAGCTCAGTTGTTTGAATCACATCTTTTGTGGACTGTAGACTCAGAAATAATAGACTTTGTAGAGAAGGATTTAGGAACCTTTGTAGAGTATAATCAAGTCTTAAATATAGATCTAGTGCAAATTAGTCTTCATGTTGTCTCTTCTTAATTTGAGTTTATCCTTGAATTTTCATTATGATTATGCTGACAACATATTAGGAAGACTTACTATGGCTCCAATTTTATTAAGGATGGTTTCATGATATTAGACATTGATTATAATGTTTTTATATCAAATAATAGCTGTTTTTTATTTATTACTGCTTCTAAAAAAATGTATGGCATGCGAGATTGGGCCACATTAGATCAGATAGACTAAAATGGTTAACTAGAAAGGCCTACTTGGTCCACTAATGAAAATTGACTTATCCACCCATGAACATAGTCAAACAAAAAAAGCATCAAGAAAACTATTTAGAAAAGCAACAAAAGTTGAGTTTCTATTTCCATTGATCCATTTTGACATCTATGCTCCAAATGTAAGGGTGAGGCATGGAACATTATATTCTATCATTTTCATAGATGACTACATGGGATTTGGTCGTGTTTTTTTATCTCCCATAAGTTAGAAGCATTAATTATTTTAGATGCTACACATGAGAATCAATTGGGTTGAAAGATCAAAGCATGGAAAACTAACTATGAATGCAAGTATTTGTCCAAACAATTTGTGAGCTTTCCAATGAAAATGACATAATTAGGCAATTAACTATTTTGGTAACTAAATAATAAAATGACATTATCGAGAGAAGAAATAAGACCCTACTTGATATAATTAGGTATATGATAGTGCAAGCAAATCTTTCAATACTTTTTAAGGAGATGAATTGATGACAGTTGTCCACATACTTAACTTAGTGGCCTCCAAACTAGTCACTTTCATTCCTTGTGAGTTGTGAATAAGTTGAAAGTCCGATTTGGGCAACTTGCGACTATAAGAGTCAATAGCTTTTATCCACAATTTCACTCACAAATATAGAAAATTGGGTTGAGTAGAGAGATATATTTTTGTCAAATACTCTAAACACTCCAAAGGGTACGTATTCATAGGCAAACATAAGAATAGAAATACAACAAAAATAGAATCATGAGATGCCACATTCTTAGCGAATGATTTTTAAGTCAAGATGAGATTGATAAAGATGTTTTTCTCTATGATATGGAACATCTTAAAGAAAATCCATCAATTCAAGAAACTAAAGGCTTACCTTAGTATCTTGAGATTAGTGGGAACCACATAGCCAAAGAATAGCATCTTCGAAAGAGTACTCTTAAAAGTATCTCACATTGTTGTTTTTTGATTAAGGGAGAAAAATTGGTTGTAATGTCCCAAAATAATGATGAGCCTAAGAAATTTTTATGATAGTTACTTCTTAAGATGATAAGAAATCCATATTAGCTCAAGAAGCTCTCCTAGGTTAGATTAAAGAAAAATGAAAATAGGCAATGGAAGAAAAGTTGGAATCTTCTAGGACTAATCAAGTCTGAAAGTTGAGTGGTTTTCCACCTTGACGCAAAGTGATTGGGAAAAAATGGGTTCTCAAGATTGAACGCAAAGTGGATAGATCGATCGAGAGATACAAGGCTCACTTCGCAGTTAAGGTTCACACCCAATAGGAAGATAAAGATTAAGCTCTTCTCCAATTGTAATTAATTGATTGGATTAAACAACATAAATATCTCATGATTTTATTTTCGAAAATCAACATGAAAGGCTCGATGTTTTCTACCACAAAGGATGAATGTTTTGTCAAAATAAAGAAAACAGAAAATTGTTCAAAAATGAAGAAAATAGAAAATTGTTCAAAAAAATATGCATTCATTCAAACTCCTCTCTTTGGACCTTAGTGACTTTAGGTGTACGGTTGGGGATCAAAAGTGAGAAAGCCTCTCTTTGTTTGAAATTCTTCAATATCTCCATTGTTATTTTCCATTTTTAACTTGGCTTTTGTCAATCATTCTAAACAATGAAAGGCTAATGCTCAGATTCCATTATTTCTACTATTTCGACGTTAAGTTATCAGGTCCTCACTCACTGTACATCCCCTTAATCTAACTAAAACCCAAGCCTAAACCTCTCTTTTAACCAAATCGAAATTGAAACCTTACTTTTAAATCCATTCCAAACTAAAATCCTCTTTGCTCCTTAGTTGAAACCATTTACCCTAGTCAAAATCCTATTTGAACCATCAATCCTAGCTGAAACTATCCTTTTTGGAACCTTGTTTCCATAAAAGCAAGTTAACAACCGAGATGGCTCCTCCTAAATTTGGTTCTAAAGCAACTTATTAAGCAAAATGGAAGAGGAAAGTGAATATTTCATCCCTTAGAAAATTTTCCTCCGAGGGTAAGAAGGAATTTGGAGATTGTGATTAAAGAAGAAACACTAGAAGTAAAGTATCTGAATGTGTATCACCTCTATCCTTAGCTATAGCAGTGAAAATAGCTCACACCAAAAATCCAAGCTTCAGAAAAAGCTCAACTTCAACACCATTTAAGAGTGAGAAGCATGAGAATTTTCAATCCAAGATTACTTCATGAAGTTAATTAAAGAATAAATATGTTGACTTCAAGTACTTTAAGAAAAATAAGTTTAATTTCATTGATTGATTGAAAGATTTTGATGTATACAAAAAAAATTTATGCTTTGAAGTGGTTATATACTAAGATCTTGTAAAGTTTTTCTATATTCACCTCAAGAAATTGAAGGATGACACTTATATATTATATGCCAAATGAGTTCATATTTAATTTACTACCAAAATTTTTTTCCCATAATGCGATTACTTTGTCTAACCATCAAAAATTCATGTAAATTTTTGTTGAAGATGCAATTTCAAACTTAACTGCTAAGTCTAGATTAAGTGAGTTACAAGGTCCATTTTCGTTAGCTAGCATGTACTAACTAAAAATGCTATTTTAAGTTATCTATCATTGCTTATATCCTAGATCAAGAGGAAAGCATATTTGAACATAGAAGATGTCATTCTAATGTGCCGCATCATGTTTTAGATGCCTTATCATCTTGTTCACTTAATGCTTGATTACTTTATAAGTCAGGAGAGTAGTTCAAATGAAATCCTATATTTCTTACTAGATTGTTTAAGCCTTTTAGTTATTGTTAGTCCAGAATTTAAGGTAAAACCCAATAAAGGAGAGGTGAATTGGGTTTAAAAAAAACATATGGTATTTCAGTTATAATCCCTTGTGAATTTAGTCGCCTTGAACAAACACATGAACAATATAGATGCAAGTAGCATTAGTAAAAAATAAACTCAAGAGATTATAATGGTTCGGGACAACCTTCCCTACTCCACTATCTCAAGAGCACGCCCTTGTGTCTTGGGTTCTACCACCCAAAATGGAAATACAGTTAGAGCACTTGCTCTCTTCTAAATTTTAGATCTTGGGGGCATTTACACACTCTGCACGAGTAAATAATGAGTCACACTCCAGTCACACAATACTTTTCCTTCACTTCGTCTTGGTCTCCATACCAAACCAAGTGGAATCTCTAATGAATAACAAGCAGAAATGACACTACACTTTATAGATGTGTAGAAAACAAGTTTTTGCATAGAGAAGAATGTGTGGAATGAGTTGTTGGTTGATCAGTTCAGCACTTGCAGTCAATCACTCAGTTCTTCTTGGAAGGTTTCTTTGATGGTCACTTAAATGCTTGAAAAGGAGAAGGTTGAAGCTCAATCAATGCTCTAGCTTACTCTCTCCCTTTTCATTGATGTGTATTGAAGAGGGGAGGAGTAAATTCGAATGTTGATGGTAGGTGGCGAACATTTAATTTGCTAACGTTCAAATTTTTCCACTGTTGTTATTCAAGTCGATATCGAAATTGACCGCGGTTGCAACTTCACCCAAGTTAGAGGCTAAAGTCGACTTGGGTTGCGACTTTGGTCTTTAGCTATTCAGTTAGGTTCCATTCTAGAGTTGACTTAGTCTCAGACTTTGCTCAAGTCGCAAATAAAGTCGTCTTGGGTTGCGACTTCATCTTTTATTTGGTTCATTGAAACTTTATCATAGTGTGATCTTGATCTAGTTGTAAAATCTTCGTTAAGTTTGAAACATCATGATTTGAGCTTCATCTGTCCAAGTCGAATGTTTTGGTCGACATGGTTTGCAGCTTCACTTAAGTTGCATTCTGAGTCGACTTCATGTGCGACTTCACCCAAGTTGCTTGTTGGAGTCGACTTGGGTTGCGACTTGACTTTGTCAAGTTCAACTCTGGACCCCTAAAGATATCTCAAGTTGTTAACGAAGTTGATTTGGGTTGTGACTTTACCCAAGTAGCATGTGATGTCGACTTCAATTGCGACTTCACCTGCTCAAGCTTCCTTATTTCAACACTATTGAGAATTGATGCTTTGAAGTCGACTTCGGTATTGACTTGATCTAAGTCGATGCTTGAGTCAACTTGGCTTGCAACTTGATTTTCCAAGCTTTGACTCTTGAGATATCTAATCCTTAAATCATCTCAACACACATGTTAGTGCCTTAATACTTCTCAAATTGAATTATTATTCATCAAAATATAAATTATACTTGATCTACCACATGTTTACAAAAGTTATAATTTAAGACAAGAAGGATTCATTGAATCCAATTCCTATTGGATGATTGGATAATCTACTCTAAGGAGAATGAGGTTCAAATAAGTTAATGATAAAAACTAGATGCATTTCAATAGCTAGATAAAAGAGGACTTTGGGTTGTATAAGATATCATGACAACAAAGGTGGATCTCAAGGTAAAGCTATCGATGAATCAGGATGGTAAAGAACAATCTTTGAATCAGCCTTTTGAGTATGAAGATAACTCTATAACTCAAATTGAAAAAACCAAAATCCTCATAGCACAAGCCATCCACCAAAGTCAAATCCACAACCACCACCATAAGGCACATAGTGGACTTGAATTCTTTAAATGGGCTTTTGATTGGTCAATTTCCTTTACTTCATTACTATCTAGATTCTTTTAAAGAAAGTATGTCCAATGTTGAAAATTATGTGACTCCATTATCGAAACGCAAATTTAGAAGACCTTGAATCAACTTCAAATCCCAACTCATCATCTCCAAAATTTCCACAATCTCAATCTTCATAACTCAAAACTCATATATCAAATGCAGAATGGGATAACTTATGCAAAAAATTTTAGTTAAAAGTCTATTTCAAGTCAAACTTCTAAGAAAAAATTAAAGAAGTCACTTCCACCAAAACACAAAGTTATCTCTTTGACTGTGGAAGCTCAAAGTACCATTACGGACTAAATTTTACCTAGTCTCTTAAGAAAATGATTAGGAGCTTGCACCTTTTCCAAAGAAAAAAGATCTAAATACACCATTTGAATGATGCATGCCAAAAAAAATAGTGTTAAGTTTTTGAAGTTTTTATAAAACCATTTCACTTGCTTAAAATACTTTTTATAACTTGTTAATTTTGGTTGATCATTAAACTCCTATATCATTGCACTTTGAATATATTAACATGATACATTAACACTTTAATTTATGATTTTCTACTAATGTTTAATGTTTTGTCTTCGTAGTTAATCATTTTTTTGCTTTTGAAAAGGGGAGAAATTTAATTATTCAAAATGTAAATTTTTTTTTATCTTTCTCCAACTATTTGGAAGTATGATGATAAAGAGAGTAATATTTGAAAAAAGTACTATGATTTTAGTGTTTTATTATCATAAAAAGGGAGAGAATTAAAATTATATGGTTATCCATTTTGTTTGGTTTTGATGATGACAAAATGATCTTAATTTTATGTGCTGATATGTGATTTAGATTAGTTTGTCATCATTTATGAAATTTGAGATGAAAATAAACATGGTGCCTTTGTGAAATGATCTTTTTATGTGTGACGAGATAATGCATTTGAGAAATAGAATTAAGTTGGAAACTTATGCTTACCATGAGAATGAAATTTTGTTTGAATATCCCATGAGAACTTAGAATGATAAATGAAATATATTATATATGCTCAAGAAGTTATTTTTGTGGAAAATAATTATTTAAAATAGGATTTTCCCTCTAAGTTTGAATTTAGCAAAATAGGAGAAAAGTTGACATTTTAGTTCATGACTTTTAATTGTTTCAGCAGCAAGCGGCAAGACCACTCTATGTTCGCAAGGTGCAAAAAAGTTCAACCATTGCAACTGGAAATATCAAATGTTTTTGTGGCAACAAAATTTTTTTTTCGAAAAGGTTGGATGAATATGAAGTCCTCTAGTCTGTATCTTCTAGGCCATGTTGTAAGCGAGTGGTTATAAAAAGAGCTTGAGAGAGAGCTTAAAGGTATCAAAAGAGACATCCAAGGGCAAGTGTGAGAGATTCCAACTTGCATCCTTATGGAAATACTTTTAGTGAAGACTCAAATCCAAGCTAGAGTTGTTGATCCATGAAAGTGTTGGTACTAAAATTCGAAGCTTCAAGTTGTTACTTTTATAGATGCATTAAGCTAGTTTATTTTTTCTTTTAAATTTTTTTCTTTATATTCCTTTGATGCTAATGATGATCAAACTAAGAATGAAGGGAATTGATGTGCTAATTACTTCATAAGCTTGCGTGGAGTTTAATATCAATTTGGAAGACAATTTAACTATCTATACTACTATAACTTATGCGTTAAAGTTCACTAGTGAAGCTTATGTACTTGGAAAGTGGATAAGCACATAGTTGACCGAACATTGTAAGTGTTTTTGTCTTTGTGCTTTGGATTCAAATTTGTAGCTTGTATTATGATTGATGATGATTTGTATGCTATAGTTCTTTGAATAATCATTGTACAACGCTAATAGTTAGCACAAAATAAGATGACAACTTTGAAATCATCAAATGTAATCAACCCCATAGAGATATTTCCTATTAAAAACAATCTCAATCATTTAAATGATATTTATAATGTAAAACATATAATTTCTAATATTCTGGATGGAAAAACATTTCCCCTATGACTTTTAGAGATCACCTAAATTTTTTATTTAAATAATTTTTAATAATAGTTGGTTTCTTATATAGTCACCCATAAATCGGGCAATTTACAAGAGATCTTAAAATTAAATTTTAAATTATTTTATTTTTCATAAATATGAGGACCCTAGTTTGATCTTTTATCCTGTGTCATTTAGCAATTTTTGAATTTTCAATATTATTTTTTTGAAAATCAATGAAATGTTCATGGATACCTTATAAGGCATAAGGACTCATGAATTCATGCCCATTTTGTTAATTTTCAAAACTAAAATTCAAATAAATTCAAAATTTTACTAAATTTCACATGAAAAAGATATAGATGAGATTCACATATCAATAAAAATGAATGTAATGCCCCGAACATTAATAACTATGTAAATAGACGATGATGCGTATAATATAGCCGAGAAGCCAGATAATAGTAAGATTTTGATTAATCAAGGGTTAAATATATGAGAACTACAAGAGTTGTTCTAAATGTGCAATTTTAGTTATTGAGAAATGGAAGTTTGAATTTTGAAAAATAACTTGATAGACATTCTGTATGGATTTACACATGTTTGTTAGATGATTTTGGATATGCAGAAACCCTTGATTTGATCAAATGATAAATATTGGATATTTAACCCTTGATGTGGACTTTGAACTAGATAGGTTATTATTTAGAGTTGATTTATTTTAAAATGTGTAAGGCATGGGTGAGATGCCTGACACGTTGATAATGGATATATATAGTTATGGATGAAATTCAAATGATAGATTTGGATGTATGATGACGTCAAATGATATGATCTATTTGTTTTTGAGATTTGGATTAATTGTTGATAAATGGGGCTTATGTAGAAATTCCTAGAGAAGTTGGAAAGTGGGGGTTTTGATGAAAATACATGTAAATGATGAAATAGAATTGTTTAGAAGGAAGTTGGAATGATATTATTTTGTGTTGAGTAGAATCTTATGAATTTTGAGTGAGTTTAATTTGATTTTCATATGTTGCTTATAAGGTGTTTGATGAAATGCCTAAGTGAGGTTAATGCCTAGAAATCATGTATAAACATGTGTGTAGAACCTTAATGAGGTGAATAATGTGTTGCAAATTCTTGGAAACAATGTTTAAAACAAAACAAAATTGAACAAAGCATGAGTTTTGATGATTAACAAAAACTATCTTGAGTATATCAAGTGTACTAATGAGTTTGCCAAATGATTTAAGAAACTGAAATAACCAAGTCGATCCCCAAGTCGACTTGGACTTTGACTTAGGGTGAAGTCGATCCCAAAGTCGACTCCACTATCGACTTG
>JAXCLR010009982.1:0-13047 GCA_035584095.1 Annona squamosa | reverse complement strand
GAGTTTTAACAAATGTTTTAAAATATAAAAAATTGTTTAGGCTCAATAAATAGTGTCATGTTGTCATATAAAATAAGTAATTAAATTATTTTGATTGGCATGAAAAAATATTTTTGTTTAAAGAAGCTAAAAATTAGACAACTGACATAACTACTGAAGGCAGATGCTGACCGATTCAGCGTAAGGAAACCACACGTGATTTACCTTTTTATTGTAATTAATTAAATTAATATGCATGGGTTTTGGATTCTGATAGAACCCATTTATTTATTTTGAAATTTTCTTTTTTACCTTTTAAGCTACTCCTGTAAATATTTTACCTGATTTGCAAATGCTTTTTAAATCCGATGGTCCACAATTCTGTAACTACTTGGTCCGCGTCTACAAAAAATTGCGAGACACAGGAAAAAAAAAAGACCCAATTTGCCGTAAAAAAAAAAGACCCATTTCCAAAATTCCAGACATATTTCCTTTTTCGAAAGCGAGCATGCATGCGATGTTCACGTCCCGGTTTTCGAAAGCGAGCATGCATGCGATGTTCACGACCCTTTTTTCGAAAGCGAGCATGCACGCGATGTTCACGTCATAAGATGGACGCGGGGAAATTTTACAAAATACTCACACATTCTCTTAAATTTTTCCTTCAGCTCCGTCATGTGCTCGCTGTTGGTGATCCTGAAGTAGTAGTCAGGGTAGTCGGCCTGCATCACCTCGTTAGCCGGCGTGGCCGTGCCAATGGCCAGGATGGTCGCAGGGCCCTCCGCCCGCTGGGCCTTCCGGATCTGTTCAATCCTAGTCGTCGACATCGTTGCAAGCACACCAAATCGCCGTGCACCGAAGTCTAGCAGTAACTTTCGTCCTCTTCCTCTCCTCCTCTTCTTCGCCTCCCTGGGGACAAAGAAGACAAAAGCGGTGGAAAGATGATACGAAGGAGTTGGTTGGGTGGCGAGAAGCAGGCATTTGGGGGTGTGGTTATATACAAGGCGGTATGTTGAATGGACGGTAGGGGTATGCAGAAGTCAGCGTGAGAATTTTTGTTACGTTGAGGTGGTAGGTTGGACTTGCTGATTTCTCTCAACTTCTGATGTCTTTTTTTTTTTTTTAAATTCTTCCAACCAATTACGTACGGGGTAGATCATTAAAAAAAAAAGAAAAAAATTACTTACTGGGTAGGTTTGGGAGAAGGAAACATGAGGAAGTTAAGAAAATAAATCATAACGAAAGAATAAAATTAATATGTTAATTATAAATCAAATTGATGCTTTGGACTAAAAGTAACTTGTTATTTATGGGCTTTTGATTTTGTTAGCCTGAGCTAAAAGCGTAATTTTTACTTTTTAATGGTAATATTATCCAATTATAAGTTTATTTAATTCATACATCAAAATTTATAAATTTGGAAAGTTGCATGTACTTGAGGAATAATTCCGTTACTCCAGCCTAAGCAAATGTCTCATTCAACATACTTTAAAAAATATATTTACAATACTTTTTTCATATATTTTGTTTATTTAAGTATATTTAACATATAAATCAAAATTTACCATTGTTAGATATGTATATATATATATATATTTAATATTTTTAAACATACATGTGTATATATGTATTTAAAATACCCATATCTTTAAAAATTTTAGAAAAATTTATACACATATTAAAAAATAGTAAAACTTAGTTTATATTTTAAATATACTTTGATAAACAAGTATATAAAAAAGCAAAAAAAATTATAAATAAATTTTTTAAGATGGGCAAGCCTGAACTAACAAGATTACTTTTCTATATATTTTTCTATTTTAAAAAACTAGTTCTAGAGGGTGACTTAGATTCTCTCGAAATAATTGATATTTAAAAATAGAAATATATAAATATATTTAAAATTAGAAAATTCCATATGTGAATTAAATTCATTTGAATAACACTTTCATAAAAAATCAAAAATAAAAAAAATAAATTTTTAGCTCGGGTTAACAAGACCTAATTATATATCGAATTAATGCTTAATGTAACCACATCATTTGGCTCACATCACTGCACGTGGCATCATCTGCGTTTGCCAAATGAATGCTTGCAATTCTAATTTATTCGGTTGAACAGTTTAGCTGGATATATAACCGGGCGCCGGTGAGACCGAGACCACACTACTAAATGGGAAACAGAACAGCCGTTGCTTGCAAGAGATCCCCACTTCTAAACGGGAGACTACTTCCTACCCCGTAACTTCCTACCAAAATTTAAACCCCGGACTTGGTGCAATAAAGGCTAGAATGTGTACCACAAGGCTATGCTCCTGAATATAATCTGGCACGTATTTAATTTAAACGAAACTTAATTTCTTATCTAATCAAATAATGCTAAATACAAATGACTGAATGCAACTTCCATGAAATAGGCGGAATTCAACATATGAGTTAAATAATAAAGCATGTCCTTATTTTTCTCGATGGTATGGATAATTAATCATAAAATGCATTTACATATATAGTGATTTTTTTGTGGAGTCCAAATCTAGTGCACCTTGAAGCACACCAAGCTTCGGTACACTTGGGTGCAAAATTCATTTTTTATATTTTTAAAATTTTTTTTGTACAATTGTTAATCTAGGCATAATCAATTTTTACCATTTTTGTATACTTTTAAATTTTTTATTTTTTAAAATCAGTGGTTCGTAAATTAGAAAATGCCACTAATTTTAAAAAATCAAAAAATAAAAAATTTTCAAAATGGTAAAAATTGATACACATGTTAAATACACCTACACTAACAGTTTTAAAGTTGAATGCACCCATGTGCATTCAATTAATTCCATTTTTTGTGAATGGATCCTAGGAATTCATTTTATGTGATCGATAAAACACATAGGGATTTTAATGCTCATGGTTTACTCATCAATCTGTCCATCCAACTTATTTATAAATCAGGGTTGAAATTTTTAAATAAATGATTTATGCAACTCATTTAACTATTTAAATAAAAAATGGATTAGGATTGTGATTTTACAATCCGTTAACCCATTTAACTCATTGACTTGTTTAACTTCTCAACCAATATATAACTCGTTAAGAAGGTATATCTATATCTAAGTCCTAAAACTATTTTCCCATTTCATTTTCCTATTTTCCTCCATTCATCTATGTCTCTATATGGTCTACCATTGGTAAAATTCTTCTTCCTTCTCTACCTCTTTCTCCTTCTCTACCTCTGATCAACCTTTTCTCCTATTCTCACCTTTGTTTCTCTCCTCTCTCCTTTCCTTCATCTTTTTTCTATCTGTCTTCGTTCATTTCCTTTTCCACTATACTATTGTTTTTCCCTCTCCTTCTTGGCCAATTATCGAATTCTCATCCTTTATATTGGCATGTTGAATATACACTCTTCTAGTGATGATCTACTCGTGCCATGTATTTTTTAGTGTAAATTAATTCACTACAATAATTACAAGCAATACGCACTCTGTTTGAATTCAAGGCAAATTAAGCACAATCCATGTTTTGATGATTAATAACTTAATTTCAGAGATAATTAATGAAATTGTTAAGTGTTTCAAAGGTTTAAAATTCAAAATTCAAAGGATAGCAGGCCAAGTCACAGTCCCAAGTCGACTCAGCCATCGACTTAGGTCAAGTCGATTCCCAAGTCAACCCCAAAATTGACTTCAAGTGCATTAAATGCGTCAAAGTTGAAATTGGGACTCAAAGACAGGTGAAGTCACAATCAAAGTCAGCTCTACTTGTGACTTCGGTGAAGTCACAAACCCAAGTCGACTCCAAATGCGACTTGGGTATAGCCTTGCTGAAGACTTTGAGTTCTTAGAGTCAAGTCACTTTCCAAGTTGCTTTCCAAGTCAACTCCACAATGCGACTTAGGTGAAGTTGTATCTCAAGTCGACTTAAGCACGTGACCTGGGTAAAGGCGAAGTCCAAGTCGACCCAAGCAAGCGACTCAAGTACATGACCACTTCAAATTACTTCAAAGATGTACTATTATTGAATGAACAATATTATATTGAAGTTTGGACAACAAGATCAAGAAGGACAATCATCATGAATCAAGGCCACAAGGAAGAACTTCTCAAGAGTAGAGTATATTACTTAGTTTTTGAGCAAAACAATGCCAACCAAGGACATCTAATGAAGAACAAAAGAAGAAAATGAAATACACAAGATTAAGAACAATTTCAAGGCCTCAAAGTTCCAAGAAAATCAAATGCTTTGTGAAATTGCACCCAAAGTCGACTCTACCTGCGACTTAGGTCAAGTCTAAGACCAAGTCCACCTGAAACTGAAACTTGGAAGTGGGAGCTGAAGATTGAAGTCGCACCCGAAGTCGGCTCCAATCTGTGACTTGGGTGAAATAGCACCCAAAGTCAACTCCACCATGTGACTTGGACGAAGTCACACATCAAGTTCACTCCAAATGCAACTTGGTTCGCAATGGTCAGAAAAATTCCAATGTTTGCGTATTAGGGGTGTGTTTGGCAATTGATAGAAAATGTCAAGTTAAAACTTTTCTATGTAAAACTTTTCACTCATCACAACTATCATATTTTTTAATTATTTTTTCACATTTTTTCATACAACTACCCTACTTTTTAATTATTTCTACACAATTATCCAAATAATTAACCTATCTATTTTAATTCCATCCTCTTTACCACTCATCATTACCCCGATCATATCACATTATTTGATAACTTTTATTCTCCAAAACTTTTCATCAAAGTTTTATTTATTATCGAACAACCCTAAATGTGCACCACCTACCACTAAATGTTTGAATTCAATTCCCATTATTTAAGGACCTTCAAGGGAACGTGAATGTGGTTAGAGAAAACATTGAATGTGCTCAACTCCTACTCTCCTTTGCATTTAAGTGATTCTATAAAGAGTTGAAGAAGAACTGTACTCATAAACTATTCAAAGCTTTCTTGCTCAATCATCTGCTACTTCTATAAGTTCTTCTAAGCGCTGTAAATTGCCTACATGAATCTATAAAGTATAGATCTTTTTTTGTTAATTATTTATTTTTTCCACTTAGTTTGATATTGAAAATCAAAACCAAGTGAAGGCAAAGTAGTATTGTGACTGGAGTGAGACTCATCACCTACTTGTGCTGAATTTATACAAGCCCTCTATAGTTGGAATCTTGAAAAGAGCTGCTACTCTAGTTGTATCGAGATACAATAGTGGAGTCCAATACACAACGAGTGTATGTTTGGAAGAGTGGAGTAGGAAAGGTTGCTCAAACTATTATAAATCTTTGTCACTTGGTGTGACTTGATTATTTGTATTTGACTGCTTTATTTCTCTCCATCTTACTATATGTTTCATTGTGGGGATTAATTTCAAAAAGGAAAAATTTCTATCTAAGCAAAGAATTTTGAAATACCCGATTCATCCCTTCCCTCTTGGATAATTGCCATAAACTCGGGACCAACACACTTGACTTTAAATTAACTCAGTTTTGACCAACACACTTGACCAACACATAACTCGCTAACAACTTGTCAACTTATTCATTAAATGAGTTGCAAATGGATTAATCCCAAGATTTCTTAAATAGGTTAATAAATGGATTATGATTGAAATTTTAACTATAAGTTTGGATTAGAATTAGACTCTAACCCATCTAACTTAATCTATTAACAACCTTAAGAACATAGTAACAATATTTACTTTGTGTAGCATCTTTTTGCACACAAATTTTCATTTGCTACAGTTGAAAGCAAATATAAGTAAAGTTATATAGCAGTTACAACCAAAAGATTATTTATAGTTAAATTTATCATTTACATTAATCATTCCTTTTAATTGCACTTGATATAAAAAATTGTTAGATTTCACCAAATAACACCATTCAAAAGTAACCAAGTAGTAGTAGCTAACTAATACATTATAGCCAAAACACATATAATGCAATCAATATATGTTGCAAGAAACTAAAAAATTAACTATAGAAAATGAACTTTGTTGCGATGAAATTAATATATATTTATTAATTTATAATGTTAGAATAACTTGGATTGAAAATTTGTGGTCATTCCACGTATTGCTTTTTCATAAACTTATTAATTCAAATGTATTTAATGTATAAATTAACTTTTACCTTCTTGTAGATATGTATATATTTTTTAAATATGGACTTTTAAATATAAGGATATTTTAGCCATTTTTAATGGTTAAAAATTATTAAAATAACATTGTGTTTAAAAATTGAAAATATATACACATCCTTTTTTCATCTTTGAAAATGGTAAAGCTTGGTTTTTATAATAAATATTTCTAAATTAACAAGTTTATAAAGAAAAAGTTAAAAAAATGAAGAATTAAATAAGTTTTTTGGCCTGGGTTTACAAGATTATGCTTTTTGTTTTTGATTGGTGATTATTCTTATTTTAGGATAAACTGAATTACTTGATTTAGCATATGAACCCAGATATTTTAAAATGTCTATTGTCTCGCTGGGAATTTGAAATATGAAATGTGTTTGGGCTATTTATCATAGTTAATTAACGCCCTGAAAATAATTACGAACATTGAACTTTGTCCAGTCTATCTTTTAAAAGAATTTTGCTCTCCTACCTGGAATTTAATTACGATGATGAAAAAAATGAGAGCTTTGATTCCAAAAATAACAAGCTTTAAGAATGAAGTGACGAATCTGATTAATTTTAGTGAAATTTCTTTTTAAGTTTTTGAACTTAATTACATGTAACTTTTTTGCATTTAAATGTTTCAGATCTAATGGATATATTTTCCCTTACGACAATGGGTCTTAATTTTGGCAACTAACAATCACTTGCGGCTAGCGCAGGTGGCAGGGGTGTTGTGCCCCTTAGCGCGCAGGTCGTAGGTTCGAATACCACATTGGGATTTCGGCTCGGAAAAATGGTGTGGGAGCTGTGGTCTCCTTTTGTGGTAGAGTGGGAGTTGTGGTCTCCTTTTGTGGTAAAGTGGGAGCTGTTGTCTCCCTTGGGCTGGATGGAAGCTGTTCTTCCTAATTCTTAAGTGGAGCTGTGTCTTCAAATTTCTTTAGAGGAGTTATGTATCTCCTTGTTTGTAAGAATGTCTCAGAACTACAATGTAATATGTGTTGAGATGTATGTAAATATAAATCATCAAAAATTTTGGTAACTAACAAAATCAATTGCAAAATTTTTACCTGAAGTTTGCTGCTGCAGCATCTTCGCAGACATACTGATTAGCTTTGGTTTACCTAGTGCAAAAACTCATTTTTTAAAATTTTTTAAAACTTTTTATAAAATTTATTAACCTAAGTATATTGAACAAATGTATCAATTTTTACTATTTTTAAAGATGTGTAAATATTTTTAGATTTTTTAAAATTAGTGGCATTTCATAATTTGAATTATGAAAATGTCATTGATTTTAAAAAAATCTTAAAAAATATACAAATACCCAAAAATAGTAAATATTGATACACATGCTAAATACGCTTAGATTAGTAGTTGTATAAACCTTTTTTGAAAAGATTAAAAAATAAATTTTTACACCCTAATACATCAAAGCTTAATACACCCAAATGCAAGTAATCAAATGCCAAGATAGGCAAGTTCCCTTAAGAGTCTTAACAAAAGACCTATTTCACCCATAAACACTTTTTTATATGATTTAGTATTTATAATTTTTCCTATTATTATATTTATATGTCAATTATTTGTTCACATTTTCAATAACGTATAATTACCCTGCATATTTTATGTTTTGTTTCTTTAATTATGTCACATTATTGCCTTAATTTTTTAAAAATTTTTTGCCAATTTTCCTCAAAATTCTTTCACCACTTAAATAACAACATACTCTTAGTTGCAAAGTTTACTTTATCGTGACATTCACGGGAAGAAAATGAACATTTTAAAGTATGATTTTAATGATAATTTTTGTCTGAAGGAATTTTTGCAAATATGCTTTCGAAATTTGACTAATATTACATCTGTCTCTAAGTTTTCTAAAATTATAAATATATCCATAAGTTTGCATAAATTTATGAGTGTGTCCTTTCCATTAGGACACTGTTAAATTTTTGTAAAATGATGAAAATATCCTTTAAACCAAATAATACATTCATAATGTTTTTGACTATTGTAGACATGTTTGATATTTGATTTTTTTTATATATTTTTACCTACATTATTATTGTAGATTATTTTACAAATATGTTTACTATATTTGCAAAAATTGCAAATGCAATACTTGGTTGAAAGGGCATTGGCGTCATTTTATAGAAAAATTTAACATCATTATAATGAAAGGGATAAACTTACAAATTTATGCAAACCTCACAGGTATATTTACAATTTTGCAAACTTACAGACACAGATGCAATATCGATCAAACTTTATAGGCACATTCAACAAAATCTCTATAAAATAATAAAACAACAAATTTATCTCCAATATTTAAAAAATTACAAGTGTATCACTTGACTTAAAGGATATTATTGTTATTTTACAGAAACTTTTAACCATGTCCAAGTGGAAGGATCACAATTGTAATTTCATGTAAACTTTGCAGACATATTTGCAATATCGGCAAACTTGGGGACTAGGATGCAATGTTGTCAAAACTTGTTGGCTTATTCACAAAAATTCTAAATTTTTCTTTACAACTTTCTATATAATTATTCCCTTTTTCAATTATTTCTTCTTTTTAGTTATTTCTTCTTTGACTTTTCATACAATTATACTATTTATTTTTATTTTATTCTTTTTACTCCTCATTATTACTTTATCATATCATTCATTTTTTCTCATTTCAAAAATTTTCCACTAACAACTTTTTTATCCAAATTTTTATCAAATACCAAAAATATCCCTAATGTTATAATGGGTAGTTAAATGTCTTATTGTAATTATGGTTTCGTGGGTGTATCTTGTGATCTTGTCGCCATCTAAAAATAAAGCATTTGACGTCCTTCCCCTGTAGGTACAATAGACACGGCGGGTGTGCTCGGACCTGGGTGACGGTTGTCGGAGACGTTAAGGTGGGTTGGAGGTTTCGTGACTGTGGTCAGTAGCTTCGTCCGGAGGAAAGTGAGATACGGACTGGAATGGAACGAAACAGGGAGGAGGCCATGAACCCGAACATAGGCTCGCTACTTGGGGAGGAACTCCAGACGTTGGCTATATCTTCTACAGAGCTAAAGAAGATTTCCCCGGGGCCAACAGCTTCGATCCTTTGCACGTTGTGGTCGACCAAAACATATAACAGAGAAGTATTCAAGACCACCATGAGAAGACTGTGGAGGCCGAAGAACCCATGCCGTTTTATGGAGGTGGGGGAGAATCTGTTTCATGTCTTGTTTGGAGAATTGGAGGACAAGGAAAGAGTGGTGAATGGTTGTCCTTGGCTGTACGAGCGTCAGTTGGTGCTGATCTCGGAGGTGAAAGAAGAAACAGATTTAGCACATGTAGTGCTTGTGAAAACGCCAGTGAGATTACACATATCTGGGATCCCCTATATCATTGACAAGGCCATCCTAGGATCTCACATTGGATCATCTTTTGAAAGCTTCACTGATATGGAGGTCACCAAATCTGACATTAGCATGAGGGTGATCGTCGATTGCAGAAAGCCTCTTAGGAGAGGCATGTACATTCAAATTGCCTCCCAACAGAAGCAATGGCTTCCGTTTCAGTACGACAAACTGCCGTTGTTCTGTTACAGTTGCGGAATCATGGGACACATCCACAAGGAGTGCAGTGTGAACCCAATGCTGCAGCAATCTGTGGAAGAGGAGATGCCTTATGGCATCTGGCTGCGAACCGGCACCAAGCTGTTGAAACCGAGGTTCAATGTCCACAATGCCAACAGAGTTATGCCTGTCAAATACCTTGGAGCTGTTGCTATCACCGCAAATCACATTGATGAGGCAGTGGGAACTCAAAGAGACTGCAGTGATGGGGGATGGGAGAGTGTTATGGTCGACAGATGCCCTCAGTGGGACTCCCACGTCCCACCGCAGTCTCCTCATTGTGTCATGCAGGAGATTCTGGCAGGGGAGACTGAACAGCGGACCCTTCTTAGCGCAACTATCTTGCCGAATGCCCAATCTACTCTGTCGGTGATGGAGAAGGATGATGAGCTCCCTAAGGCAGAGGCGGCCAGCGATGGAGGAAGAATGTGGTCCCATCTTGGTGATACCTGCCTGCGCAATGTCCACCACAACCGGTCAGTGGTGGTGGAGGGTGGCGAGTCCCATACATATGTGGCAGAAAGGGGTGGTGGCGGTCAGGTGGGTGTCAACACAACACCAGTCCCGTCCTCACACGGGATGGACAGCGCTGTTGAGGTTGGGGAAGGCCAGTTATCACAGAAGCGGTTTCAAGCGCCTGTTGGGTCTGGTCCTTCATGCGTCGGTAAGTGGGAGATCAAAATCTGCAGCAGTGATTCGTCCACGCAGGAACAACTTCGCCCAAGACAATCCAGTGGCGATGGAAGAACCCATCATGCTGAAATGCACCAAGAGGGGACGGAGGTAATCTCAGTCAGCTTGCTTACTAAAACGCGCAAACCAGATTCTGCATCAACTGAATTCATGAACTCCATGGTGAGGCGTCCTGCTGGTTACACCATGCGGCCAGCCCATTCACAGGCGGCAGTGGGCAGCAGTGCATGGGGGGCAAGACATATCATGTGTGACACGGGGCAGCTAGATTGCGGAGTGACTCCACACTCGGTTGAAGATGTCTATGCAGAGGCACATTCAGGGAGGGACAGAGAACACATTGGTCATGAGGAGCTGGGAATGCAGAGGGCTTTGTGGGTGGAGGACGGGCTCTTTGAAGTGCAGGTTGGATCAAGGGAGGACAGTTTTGGGGCCAAGTGGTGTTCCTCGAAACCCACAGACAAGAGAGGAAAATGGAAAAAGCGGGTCAGATCGACAGAAGTAGTGATGGCATGGGACCTACATGATGGTCAAATGCAAAATAAGCAGAAATGAGGCAGACCCAGCATTGGGGGAGACCATGGAGAATCACAGAAACGTCGGCGATTCGTCGGGAACCCAAATATGGACGAGGCAGAGGTTGCGGCAAGCCCGCAGCCCAGCCTCATTTAAGATGGCTCTTCTTGCTTGGAACTGTCGAGGGCTTGGGAACTCTCGGGCAGTTCGCTCTCTCCTTCATTTGGTCAGGAAAAAAGCTCCCTATTTGGTCTTCCTATGCGAGACAAAGTGCCATTCCCTACAAATGGAGGGCATTCGTAGAAGACTCAATTTTGATGGGTGTTTTATTGTCGACCCCCAGGGTAGGAGGGGAGGGCTTGCATTGCTGTGGAACAATAAGATGGCGGTATCTATCAGGAGCTTCTCCAATAACCATATCGATGCGACTTTTTGTGGTTGGCGATTCACGGGTTTCTACGGACATCCTGAAGCCCACCAGAGACATATCAGCTGGAATACTCTCTCACATCTAAGCTCGGAAGGCCATGACCCTTGGCTTGTAATCGGGGACTTCAACGAAGTTACGGATCACTCTGAATACCTCAGCGAAAGGATCCGGCCTCTGGCACAGATTGATGACTTTCGTGATGTCTTGGATCGATGCAATCTTATTGACTTGGGTTACAATGGTGGGCCAATGACATGGACAAACAACAGGAGGGGTCGTGATAGAGTTGAAGCGAGATTGGATAGAGGCTTATCTAATCTTTCCTGGCTAAACCGGTTCCCTCATGCTCAAATCAGCAAGTTACAGGCTCCGACTTCCGATCATTGCTCGTTACTGCTTCTTCTTGAACCCGACTGTGAGAGGAGGAAACCGCCAAGGTCTTTTCGATACAAATTATTCTGGAATAGGGATGAGGAAGCTACTAGGATTGTGAACCATGTCTGGGAGTCTCAGCCTTTGTTGGACATGACTGTCGAGAAGGAGATATGATGGAAAGCGGAACGGACTGCTACGGAACTTTCTCTATGGAATCGATGGAGTAGGGGTAATATCAGAAGGAGAATTGATCGGATCCAAAGGAGGGTTGATAACCTTTCTCGAGTGAGCCCAAGTGACCTTAGAGATGCAACTTTGCAAAAGCTAAAGCTCCAGATAAATCTTTTACTGGAGGATGAAGAGCAACTTTGGAGATTGCGAGCCAAGACCCATTGGCTTCGGGAAGGTGACAGGAACATGGGCTTTTTCCATCTGGCTGCATCCAACAGACGTCGAGCAAATACTATCGAGGTGCTAAGGGGGCTGGATGGCGAATGGGTCCGGGGGCAGGACAAACTATTGGACCTAGCGGTTAGGCACTTTAATGAGGTTTTCTCATCCTCTTCTCATCCTGTGGAGCCTTGGGTGGAGTCTGTCGTTACTAAAAGAATCTCCAATATTCAAAGGCAATGGCTAATCCGACCCGTTCTAAATGAGGAGGTGGTCTTGGCGGTCAAAAGCATGGGACCTACTAAAGCACCTGGTCCCGACGGGCTGTCGGCTGGGTTTTACCACCAACATTGGAATACTGTGGGGCATCACGTTACTAAATGGTGCAAGACTTTCTTTGATGAGAGGGACCCGGATCAATTGAGGAGGCTTATTGGGGCCCTCAACACCACGACTCTTATCCTAATTCCGAAAAAGGCGGATGCCCATTATCTCTCTCATTTCCGGCCGATTAGTTTATGTAATGTGATATACAAAATCCTTGCAAATGTGCTTGCTAACCAACTTAAGACTGTGCTTCAAGGAATCATTGGGGAGGAACAGAGCGCCTTCGTCCCGGGTCGGTTGATCACGGACAACATGCTTATTGCATATGAAGTTATCCACTCTATTCGTAGGAGGAAGGGGGGTCGTAAGAAGGAAATGGCGATCAAGTTAGATATGTCTAAAGCCTATGACCGTGTTGAATGGAACTTCCTCAAACAGGTGATGACAGCCATGAACTTTTGCCCGGTGTGGGTCAATTGGATTATCTGTTGCATTTCTATCGTCACCTACAGGGTGAACATTAACGGCTTCAAATCTTCTTTCTTCCAACCCCAGAGGGGGTTGCGTCAAGGTGATCCCTTATCCCCATATCTGTTTTT
>JAXCLR010009981.1:0-13059 GCA_035584095.1 Annona squamosa | reverse complement strand
ATAGAAAATATATGCTAAGTATAAAATGCTAAAATCCAAGATGTTGGATTTAGCTAAGTGTTACAAATCCTAAGTAAAATTTGGAAAATTAACCCTTAAATAATGATGTCAAAATAAACGGAATAGTTAGACCTTGAAACAAGTTCAACCAAATGAGGATAAGAACCAAATATGAAAATGTGGTTAGAAGATAATGATGTTGATTTTATGGAAAAAGGAAGATAAACGGCTTATTTGAATTGGTGACATCAAATGACTTAGGAAGTTCATAAGCAATTGCCTTAAGAAGTTGACCAAAGGAAGGAAAATAGGTGTTAAAGATGGAATTGATAAGTGAGAGATAGTAAACATAAGTGAATTAGAACAGGGTGAAGACAATATTGAACTAAAGGTATAAATGGGTCAAAGTTGATATGAAACACACATGGGTTAGAAAAACCTAAAATAGATTCAGAGTTAACGGTAGAAATGTGCAAGCATGGGATATTATGTTTATATGAGAAAAAAATGGTCCTTTTCATTTACATAGAAAAAGGAAAGGAAAAAGGTGAAAAGTACAAGTTGACTATCACAGGTAAGCAAGTTAGATGCTTTCTAAAATATTTCTAAATGCTTGCAAATTGTTTTCTCACATGAATTATAAAATATATTTAAGGATGGTCATTCCTATAATGTTTTACCTGAAATGATTGCTAACTACTTGTTAACTGCTTTTATGATTTATAAGTGTTATGGTTGCATGTGAACGAGAATGATCATGGTGAACGAGAATTAGGTTATAAGAGAGGTGTAATTGGACTGATTGTCCTCCTCCAGTATGACCGAGTCGCTAATACAGGCTGAGGCCGGCGGCGACCTCCCTAAAATAGGAGCAAGATCAAGTAGTTGATGCCTAGCTAGCGATCCATTTGGAGAAATGTCATGTATGCATTGAATGCATCTACATTTTCATATTATGCACAAAAAGGAATTGGAAAATGTTTACTAACAAAAAGAAAGGACTTGCTTACTGAAAATTAGTACTCATGTGTTGTTTTCCAAAATTTAGTTAGGTAAATGGAGATGACCCATGGAGAAGGACAGATATAAAAAGTATGTCAAGATATTTACATTCGTTTGCATGTGTGAAAAGAAGAAGATGAATTTATAGTATGATCAATGTTATGTTGAATGTTGATGAAAATAATTTAGTTGAGGTAGTGCAACCTATATGGAATATGTGAGAAAAAGCAGAATTATATATAAATGGAATATATGATGATTTTTCTGTAAAGTCAATTGTTATGATTCCTGATAATGTAAAGACAATAGTTAAGACTATGATATGGAAAATGTTTTCTAAGTTGGATAAATGAAAATGTTATTTGTATTGATGTTATATATTTATTAAAAAAAAATTTCCGTGTGATCAGGGCAACAGTCCTAAGTCACGTTTACCAACCTTTTTTGACCGCGGAGTAAGGACCATGTGGAGCCTCGAGACGGGGGCGCCACAAAAACCCACCGGATCAAGCATGACTTTGCATTTTTCTTCTCAATCAAATACTTAATGGGCGAATGGTTTGTGTATATGATCACTTTGGTCCCTTGATGAGGTATATTTGAACCATGGTTCCACTACGATCATATGATTGATTTTCGGTCTATGAAATTATATATATATATATATATTGAAAAAAAAGAAGAGAAAAAAAGAGAGAAAGCGAAAAATTACAACAGGAAGGAAATTGATGACAAGAAAAAAAAAGAAGAAGAAAAAAATTGCAAATGGCAAAAAAAAAGAAACAAAAGAAATTATTATGAAATCACACATAACCAAGATTTAAAAAAAAAAAAATGTGGTGAGAGAAAGAATTTTTTTAAATGGTTGCAAAAAAAAAGAGAAGAAAAAAAAAAGAAAGAAAAATCATCTTCCCGTCATCAGTTTCACCCCGTCTATAGTAAGTGTTAGATGGCACCCATTATAACAACTTTGCAATCATTTGTTGGGAGTAGTTTTTTATGCAAAGACTAGCAGCTACCCTAGATATCATAATTTCCTCTGCAACATGTACCTAAACAATACTTCAAACTACCGGTTTACAATGGATGATGCTGATGAGTTCTCAACTGCCCCTATGATTGCTTGGCTCATGTATACATGTGAGACTTTACGCTACCTAGCATATAATTTCTACACCACTCCAAATGTTAACATTTTAGAGGAATATGGAGCTGTAAGTTTTGTGCTTGGCTCACAACTTTATCACCAATGTCGAACCTAGTTACTAGAGATTTCCACGTTTGAAATCACTTCCTCATAGTCACGTCAACATTTCAGCCTTGGCACTTGTGAGCCTTGAGATTGCAATGTCAGATTCATAGGCAACAATGGAACTACCTAGACTTAAAGCATGAGACTTTGCTGAAGACGAAGATAGGAAGATGGACACTTCCCTACGGCAAAATCGTAAACCACCTGGACTTCATTTGCAGCTCCATTTCTTCCTCACCTTCTCCCTCATCACGCGTTCTGTGACAACCGTTGAATCCCGATCGCCCAATGTTTGCTTCTGCTCTAAGTCTGGAGTTATCCCTAACTGCGTTTCGAGGACTCAAGTCCGCTGTCACCAACATTGTCAGTATTGATCTTCAGTATGCTCAACTTTTCAAATTGAGCCCAAATGGATCGATCTGCATCAATGAAGGTTCAGCAAGCCATAAGATGAATGAGAGCAATTTCGATTCCGAACAGAGGATGAAAGAAAATCATTTCATCATGCATTTGACAACTAGAAAAAGAGCTGAGAGGCACTATAGCTGGTCAAAGAAGAAGAAAGAGACTGATAAAAAGGTTGAACTACATTTGCACAGAAAAAACCAGCAGTGACAAGACGCAAAAGAAGCAAAACTGATAACGTGGTGAACATACACAAAAGTCTGCAAGAAAATACCAACGAAGAGTGAACATGTGGTGTTCCGCGAGGATAGCTACTTGGCGCCCGAAACAACATAGCCACGGAACTATTTGCCAACGTGGAAAGCAACATATGGGTAGCGGCATAATTGCATGTAAGGTGTACTAAGTTACACGTAAATGAAGTTCCACGGAAATGCTCGTGCTAAAATGGTTCCGCGGTTAGCACCCAAGCATCATTCAACCCCGCCGAACTACTTTCAAAGTACCTATAAATAGTGGCCCTTGGCCCTTCATTAGAAGGCAACAACGGGAGAAAAACCGAGAGCTCACCCTAAAAGAAAAAGAATTTGAGGTTTTTAGTTTTTTTAAGTAAAAATAATTTTTTTTCTTATTAAAAATATATAAATACATTACTTTCAAATATATATATATATACGCACTTTTCCCAGCATGGATACTCTCCGACTGGCGGGTTGAATTGACACGCAGGTTAAGTATTTTTTTCTCCTTAAAAATATATACATGTATATTTTCTATATATATAAATATATATACATATACACATATATATTATTTTCAAAAACTACTTTTCCCAACCTGGATACTCCCCGATTGGCGGGTTGAATTGACACGCGGGATTAAGTATTTTTCTCCTTAAAAATATATATATGTGTGTATTTTCTATATATAAAAATATATATATATAGATATACACATATATATTATTTTTAAAAAAACTATTTTTCCCACGTAGGGTGCACCGTATATATATATATATATTAAGTATTGTTTTATGATAAAATATATATATAATAATATATATAGAGGCTTGGGGTCCCGGGATCTCACAAGGCACACCATATATATATAGTTAAGTACTTTTTATGATATAAAAATAATAATATCATATATATATATACTTTTCCCAGTTGAGAACCAGGTTCGTGTCCTCACAACGCTGGAGCATCTTTATAAATTTGTAAGGCCCTCATCATAGGAATTCCCAAATACTGAGAAATCGTTAATGAATACCTCTAGAAAATCCTCCATCATATTAGTGAAAATGACCATTATACAATGTTGAAATGTCGCTGGTGCATTGTATATGCCAAATGGAATTCGCCTGAATGCGAATGTGCCATATGGACATGTGAATGTGACCTTCTCTTGGTCCTCAAGTGCTATCATGATCTGGTGGTAACCTGAATAATCGTTCAGAAAATAATAGAATTCCCGCTTTGACGACCTATCCAGCATCTGATCAATGAATGGGAGCAGAAAATGATCCTTTTTGGTGACTTTGTTCAGCTTTCGATAGTCCATACAAACTCTCCAACTAGTAACTATCCTGGTCGAAATCAATTCATTGTTCTCGTTGGAGACCACCATCATTCCATCTTTCTTTGGGACACACTGTATCGGGTTGACCTAAGAGCTGTTGGAGATCGGATATATCACGGCTGCATCTAGCCATTTGATAATCTCCTTTTTGATCACTTCTTTTATAATAGGGTTTAGTCTTCTTTGCTCTTTACTAGATGGATCAAAATTCACCCTCACTTGAATTTTGTGCATGCAGAAGGATGGGTTCATACCTTTGATATCAGCGATGGTCCATCCTATAGCCTTTTGTGATTCATGAGCACTCTAAGCAGATTTTCTTCTTGCATGGGATCCAATGCAGAAGAAATGATCACAGGGAGTGAGGATTCCGCTCTTAGGTAGGCATATCTTAAGTGCTTTGGTTGAGGTTTCAGCTCCAAAACAGGCGACTCTTTGATTGATGGCTTCAAATGTTTGAAAGACTCTAGTTTGAGCTCCAGCTATTCAAACTTCTGCGGGTATCATGAAAGGGGTGGAGATTGTTGCCAATAGTGTATCATCTCTGTTGATTCGTCGTTAGATTCATTGATTTCTCCAACTAGCGATGCTTCCTGGATGTCCTTGTAAGCTGAATCCACCGTATCGATCATTATACATTCATCTAGATCATTTGGTAGTTGCATCGCCTTGAACACGCTGAATGTAACATGTTCATTCTGTACCTGCTTGGTTAGCTCTCCAGCTTGTATATCAATGATACCCAAGATAATTGTACGTCTCGGTCTTCTTCATAATCCAGGATAATGAAATCTACTAGGAAGATGAACTTGTCCACTTTGACAAGAACATCTTCAATGATGCCCTTTGGATATGTCATGGACCGGTCCGCCAGTTGCAACATGATTGTCGTAGGTCAAGCTTCCCCAATGACCAGTTTTCTAAAAATTGACTTGGGCATGAGATTGATACTGTCCCCCAAGTCACATAACTCTATCTTGAAGTATTGGTTTCCGATTGTGCATGGGATAGTAAAGTTCATTGGATCCTTGAGTTTGGGCAGTAGCTTCCTCTGCACCATGAAACTTGTTTCCTCTGTTAATGCCAACGTTTCAAATTTCATTAACTTCCTTTTTTGGATAGAACATTCTTCATAAATTTGGCATAGCTTGACATCTGTTCCAAGGTTTTGACTAGAGGTATGTTGATATGTAGCTATTTTAGCACCTCTAAGAACTTCTCGAATTGACCCTCCTTGTTCTTCGCAAATCTTTGAGGAAATAGAGGGGGCAGCCTTTGATTTGTGGCTATTTCATCGTCCGGCTGCTTTCATGTTGTATCTGGTTCCTCTGCCTCCTGTGATTGATGAATATGACGACTGGTAGATTTAGTTTCAGCTTCTGGCAGAGTTATGTATGGTAGCTGCTTTCCACTATGCAATGTAGCTGCTTGCATCTGCTCCTTGCCTTTTCCTTTTGGATTTTATTCAGTGTCGCTTGGTAATGCACCTTGAGGTCTATTGTTTAAGTCTGAAGTAAGTTGACCAATTTGAGCTTCCAAGTTTCTATTTATCGTGATCTGGGATTGCATGAATTGCATGAAAAGATTTTCTAGATCCGCTTTCTTTTCTTCTCGAGGTGGCGGATTGAGTTGAATCGGTCTTGCTAGCTATTGCTATGAGGGCTGCTGTGAGAATCCGGGTGGCCAATTCAGCCATTTTTGGTTATTCCAAGAGAAGTTTGGATGATTCTTCTAGCCTGGATTGTAGTTGTTTGTATATGGATCCGTTGGATTTCTTTGAAATTTTTTCACATAATTAATGGACTCCTGATTAGAGGCACATTGATCACTGGGATGACCGAATTCTTTGCACACGTGCAATAATCTGCCGCTGACGGCTACTGTGGTGTAGACGTCCCTACTGCATTGACGTTGGAAGGCCTAGATAAATTATGTATCTGCCTGGATAGAGCATCGATGTGGGCCTTAATAGATGAGACCGCGTCCAATTAGAGTAGACCCCCACTTCGGCTTCTATCAGATGGCAGTTCATAAGTTTTAGCCACTTACAAGTTATCATGGCCTATTTCAGACTGTTTTTGCATGTTAGTCCAAGAGATTAGGTTTAGTTTGCATCCATTTAGCTAAATTTTCGTTTGCTTTGCATTTTAGGAGCATTATGTAGTTTTTATGCATTTTTAGTATAAATTAGTCATTTTTAGTTTATTTATTTAGTTTCATTCATTTTTATAGGAAGAACGGAGAATTACAGGCACGCAAGTGAGTCGAAGGATGAATAGAACCAAGTGATGAAGTAGGTAGGCTAGTGCCTAAGTGCCACCGTAATACCTAGCCAGAAGTTCGAATACCTCACGTAACATATTGCATCCAGCTAGGGGCGCCTAGGCACCAAGGCATCAATCGACAGAACATCAAGAATGGTTTCTACTTCACATAGCACATAAAGAGTTGGCGCCTAAGAGCCAGAGGATGGCCCCTGGACACCACTACGCATTCATATGTGCAGATTTCTGTACGTGTGCCACACAAATCAATCGATATAAATAGAAACCTAGAGTTCCGAAGGAAGAAGGACCCCAACAAGGAGAGGCATGGAGAGAGCCGCTAGAGCAGCCGCATAGAGAAGGAAAAGGATTTGTTTTCCATCGTAAACGAAAAGAGGAGTTCTGATCTCGCTGGTGAAAGCTTCCAGGATTTAGTTCTTCTCTTTTTTATTCTCTTTCCTTTTCTCTGTGTTCTTGGAGATGATTGTAACTTGATTTTAGTGGAAATTGAATTCATGTTAATGGGCTAAACCTTCCTATGGTAGGAGATACATAGGATTTGAACTCATAGCTTATGATATTTGGTTTTCTTATGCTTGAATTGATAAAACTATTTGTGTTGTGACTTGTGTTACTTAAGATTATCCTTATATATCATGCTTAATGCATTTACAAGCTTCGCAACCTTGTGGATTGACCTAACAGTTAAATTTATGCTTGGAAAAGTGGGATTTGAATAAGATCATATATAAGACATAGGTATTTTAACTCATGTTGTGTTGGATGATAATATAGATAGGAATATACCTATTAACCCTGTATAATCTTGATTAGGTTATGTGGTTATCAATTTTGTTTTACTTGTGTGAATGAAATCATAGCACATAGCTAAAACTTGGTTAGGTTTGTATGTGTTGGAAGACATATATGAATATAAATAAACCTAGATTAGTAATCTTTGCACAACTAACTTAGTTGGAACCAAATAACATAGCTATGATTCAATGAATTCATATTCTCACCTATATTAATCATCTCAAAGCGATCTTAACAATATCCACCCTACCTTGGTCATTTATTGTTTTTATAGTTTAGTTTAATTCAGTTCTTTGATACAACTTCTGCTTCATTTTACCAATTCACTTAGACAATTGAGATTTAAGGTGCTAAACCATTTAATACAATCCTCGTGGGAACGATACTCTACTCACTCTTTATTACTTGATCAACACGTATACTTACGTAAAAATGAGCATTTTAATAGACATATACATAGCTCGTCAAGTTTTTAGCACTGTTGCCAGGGATTGGTGCTTTAAACTTAGTACATGACAATTTCAGTTATCTTTTGTGAATGTGTAGATATTCTACATGGTTTTTTTCCTTTCTTTGCTTCTGACAAAATTTTATTTCAAGGATCTTTGTGTTGCAATTTTCAACGGCATCAAATGCTTACAATTGGCCAAGTGCAAAATTTTCAACATCAAGTACAAAGGGTTTTCATGAGTATGACAATACATGGGCACCTCCACCTCAATTTGCAGATTTTGACAATCAAATGCAAGATATGAACAATTTTTATTAACTTACTATGATTTGTGCAGAGCCGAGAGACATTTGTCAATTCAATGCGTATATTAGTCAGCATCTGTGAGATATCTTGATCATTCTAATGATGCACAGGACAACTATAGAGACCCGCAATTAAAAAATATGATGCCAACAGAATTTCAAGCATATCAAGAAGGAGAGTCATCACCACCTAAAAATAATTCATCTTTGGAGGACATATTCACGCAATTCATGAAGAGCCAAATGCAGTTTAATGAGAACATGCAAAAACAGGTAGAGCAATTGGCTACTGCACTCCAATGCCGACATCAAGAAGTAACTTTCGGTCATATAGAAGAAATTTTAGCAGAAGATGAGTTGAAATAGGGCTGTGAAGTCACTCCAAGAACTAATGCAGATATATCAATAGATGTGATAGAACAACCTATACCTTAGTATGTTCTTGAACAAGTGGCCTAGCCAATGGAAAGTCAGGAAGTAGAAGAAGAAATCGACGTATAAATAGAGGTTTATATGGTGGAGAAAGTTAGAGATTATCATATCAACACTCCTCTAATTTGTCTTCTTAAAATTCAAGTGCAACAAGACTTAATCAATTAATGCAAAGCCTTGGAAAGCAACATCTTGAAGCCATCATTTGTTCAAGACCCTAAAAACCTCTTCTATAATCTCTATGAAATTTAAGAACAGCGGCTAAGAAGAGAGCTGAATTTCCAATGTACAATCTGCATGGAAGGAAGTTCGATAGAGCGGGAATTAGCTAATCATAATGGAATGTCGGGCTGAAGATGATAAATTTAGCGCTGAATGGGAGGCAACCCATTACACTTTTTGATTTTTGATTCAAGAATAAAGTAATCATCTCCCAAGACAAGGAAAAAATTATCATGCTCAAATATGGATTTTCAACCCACTTTGAAGTTGATAAATGATGGAAGTAAGGAGTTTCAAGTTTATATTCAACATTCAAGACAAGACAATGCAGTCGGAGTGAGGTTTTGACCTCAATTTTTGGTGCCCCGACGCTACATTTTTGCAAAAGAACATGTTCCAGCAAGTTGGGATTAGAGAAGTGGTGCTCCGGCGCCATGATCCGATGCCCCAGCACCATATTTTAAAAAGAAATAACATGTTGCAACTTTTGAGTCAGCAAGTTGACGCTTAGACCTCAATTTTTGGCGCCCCGGCGCCACCCCCCTAGACAGCATAAAAAATAGTAAAATACGAGTTTTCAGCATGCCAACTTTGTGGCGCTTCCGACTCGAGGCTCCACATAGTCCTTATTCTGGGATCGAGAAGGGTTGGTACATGTGACTCAAGATTGTTGCCCTGATCACATGGCAGATTATATATATATATATATAACATCAATACAGATAATATTTTTATTCATCCAACTTGGAAAGCATTTCCTGTATCATAGTCTTAACTATTGTCTTTACATTATCAGTGTCATAAAGATTGTCTTCACAGAAAAATCACCATATACACCATTTACATATAATTCTGCATTCTCTCACATATTCTCTTCAGGTTGTACTACCTCAACTTAATTATTTTCATCAACATTCAACATAACATTGATCATACTATAAATTCTTCTTCTTCTTTTCACACATGCAAAAGAATGTAAACATCTTAACATTCTTTTTATACCTGTCCTTCTCCATGGGTCATCTCCATTTACCTGATTAAATTTTGGAAAACAACACATGAGTACTAATACTCAGTAAGCAAGTCCTTTCTTTTTGTAAGTAAACATTTTCCAATTCCTTTTTGTGCATAATATGAAAATGCAAATGCATTCAATGCATATATGATATTTTTCCAGATGGATCGCTAGCTAGGCGTCCACTATTTGATCTGCTCTCATTTTAGGGAGCGCGCAGCTTCAGCCTCTATTAGCTACTCGTCACGCTAAAAGAGGACAACCAGTCTAATTACACCTCTCTCGTAACCAAATCCTCGTGCACCATGATCATTCACATTCACATGCTGGCATAACATTTATAAATCATAAAATTTTCATAAAAGTAGTTAACAAGTAGTTAGCAATCATTTCATGTAACTCATTATAGGAATGATCATCCTTAAATATATTTTATAAATGATGTGAGCAAACAATTTGCAAACATTTAGAAATATTTTAGAAAGTATGTAACTTGCTTACCTATGATAGTCAACTTGTACTTTCCACCTTTTTTTTTCTTTTCCTAAACAAATGAAAAAGATCATTTCTTTACAATATTTCATGCTTACATATCTAATTTATTTGAACTTATTTTTTCTAACCCTTGTGTTTTCATCTTATACAACTTTGACTCATTTCTACTTTTAGTTCAATATTGTCATCACCTTTTTTCTAATCCACTTATGTTTACCATCTCTCACTTATAAATTCGATTTTTAATACTTGTTTTCTTTCTTTTAATCAACTTCTCAAGGCAATTGCTTATGAACTTCCTATATCATTTGATGTCAACAATTCAAATAAGCCCTTTATCTTCTTTTTTCCATAAATTTCATTTCATATAATTATCTTCTAACCACATTTACATATTTGGCTAATACCAACCACTCTTATCCTCATTTGGTTGAACTTGTTTCAAGGTCTAACCATTCCATTTAAAATTTCTGGAACTTATTATTAAATTCCAAAACAACTCTTGTCTTCTTATTTTCATTAAGTTCTATCTTCTTATTTATCCATTAATTCCATATGCATATTATAACATCAATCATTATTGTTATCCTTAATCCTTTATTACATTCTTGACTAACATATTTATAAATTCGGATCATTTCCACTTAGGCTTCATATTTCTTTTTGATTATTTCTCAAACTGTCCTCATTTGCTGAAATTAGGCATACTGATTTCTTTAAATCTTGATTTGAAATCGAATCAAGGTATTTAATTCTAAAATTTCTATCATATATCAATAACTACAATAATTGACCCTCATAAAAATTTCAGCAAGAAATACAAATATTATATATTTATTCTAGCATTTTTACGGTGCTGGACAATGTTGTAAAATTAGAAACAGCTTTAGTCACATTAATTTTAAATCATATTTATGTCATGCAAAAATCATATTTTAATTTGGTCGAGTAATAAACATGATGGTTTATACATCATATAAAAATTTCAGATCAAAAATCAATCTATAAAAATTATTAAAAATCATTTACTATAGCTAATCTTATCACCAGTTTTAACCTGTTTAAGTTAATTTTCTCAGATTTTTAATTTGTAACCTACTTATTATTTTGATCTGAAATTTTTGTTGTTCCTTAATTATAATATAATAAGCTTGTTCAAAAATTTTCATAGCAAAAATATTTCATTTACTATCTCGTTCATATTTTTGTTTCAACATCACGTAACCTCCACATTTACCATTTGGGTGTTGTAAGTTGTTTACATATATACCCAAATCTGATTTTGACGTTACCTACATATGTGATTACATACTTGCAATCTATGAATCTTTAATTTAAAACTGAACTAATTAATTAGCATTAAAATCTCACTAAATTCATTAACGGTTATATATATGTATCATATATATTAACATTTGAATCATTTAAACAGTATTAAAATTTCACTGAATTAATGGTATGGGAATTATACTGGTATTAAAATCATGAAGAAAAAAATCATGCTTAATTAATAAAATGGTACATGCATGAACGTCCAGCAGCATATTAAAATTTTGTTTAATGTGAAACATTTATTTAGGAACAGTAAAATAAAATATTTTTACAGCATATGTTTTATATTTATTAATCAACGTTCTACATAGACTGTTAAAATTATCAAAATCAAAATATCAAACGTAAAAATCAAAATATCAAATGTATAAATCATATGATCATCTAGTGAGTGGCTTTAATAATTTAAAATCAAAACTGAAATCATTTGAATAGGGTACGAGATGAGCAACATATCTAAAATAATAAAATATTCTGATGTGAAGAATGAAGAAGAATACCTGGAGTGTTGGAGTGTTTGACACTAATTGATGCGGTTGTCCACGCCTTTCTCTTCCCTTCTTTTATCTCTCCCTACTAATGCATATACGTCCAATATTCTTTTCTCATCTTCAGCAGCCTCTTTTTATATTCCCCTTACACGGTTTACCACGGTTTGGTTTTTCTACCTCCGGTGTCACCGCTGTAAATTAAGTATAGCTGTTGGCTTAAGAAAGTTTGTTAATTAAATATTTACTGCTGCCCATCCTTATGTTAGACAGCTCCTACCATACACCACTGTCCATTGCTAGAATCATTTCTGTGTTGCCAGCGTGATTTGCCATATATATTTTTTAAAGGGTAGATTTCTACATTAATAAATTAATTCATAACTATCTATATACATACCTATATATGATGAAAAGTTTTCTTATTAATATATATATAATTGCTCACAAAATGCACCTTTTGGAATTTTGAAATTTTTTATTTTTTATAATAAATTAATTTATATTTGGGCATAAAATCTCTTTTTAAAATTTTTAAAACACATTTTCTAAAATTTCATCCCTTCATTAAATTAGGAATATTAAAATAGGCAATTAGAGTAAAGTACGTATTTTAATTTAATTACAATTGTATTTTGGAATAAAATTTTATTTTAAAAATTTGTAGACATGTTTTTCAAAATTCAATTTATTCATTATGTAGGGTATATTAAAATAGGCTTTCTTCAAAAGTTTCATCTCAAATAACCTTATATACATCAAGATATTAATTAATTAATTAATTATGCAAAAATAATAAATATCCACGGACGTAAATTATTTTTCATAATCTATTCTGTTTAGATTAAAGAGCACATAATTTAGTATTTTTTATTAAATTTTCTTATCCACTCAAGTTATACGTGCATAGATCTAATGAAAATAGTGAAGGTAAGTATAAGCCCTCAATTAGAGCCCCTAATTGGTCAAAATTTTTTATTTATTTTTATTTTTCCATGA
>JAXCLR010009980.1:0-13070 GCA_035584095.1 Annona squamosa | reverse complement strand
TGCTATTTCTTCATTAAAATATTTTTCCTAGCTAGTTGGTTATTGGAGGTGCCATATTATTTAAATCTCTCTTCGATGTTGTATTTCCCTCGTTTTGAATATTTTCTGCTCGATGCAGGTATCAACTATTGAGCTTTGTGTGGACTTAGATTGCCCAAAGTGCTACAACAAGGTCAGAAAAGCGCTTTGCAAATTCAATGGTTAGCTCTCTCTCTTCCCTACACACGATACGACCGTTATCTACTGGCTACTCGCGGGAGTGGCCATTTCATCTCAGTATCTCTACGAGAGATGTGGACCGTTCATCTACTTACCCATAGCCAACCTGAACATCCAGGACCTCCCACGTGTGCATGTAGCACAGCGTTCGCCACACGTGTCCACAACTGGAACAGGAAAATTTTGCAACAACCCAGTTCATTGCTAAGTTAGAATTACTTTGCTTACTAATTTTAGCAATCATATAATTTTATTGCTTCTTCCTATTGAAGATCTATCTTAAAAGAGATTTAGCAACGAACAACTGTAATTCCTTGCTAATTAAGAGTATTTAATTATGAAAGATTAAGATTCTAACAACAATGTGAAAATTCGTTGCCTAAAATATGGGCAGCATCTAAATTGATTTCACATTCAAATTTTATTTCTGGTACTCAACAATTTTGTGGTGGTGGCGTTTCTCATGTTTTACATTCCTAACAGGAATTAGGAAGTGGAGTTGCGATGGCGTGGGAATTTAAGAATAGGAGAGAAATTCGGAGCCCCATCGCATGCTCCCTACACCCATTTTTTAAAAATTTTTTTGATTTTTTTTTTACAATATTGTTAATCTATGTGTATTTAAAATGTGTATAAATTTTTACCATTTTTGGAATATTTTAGATTTTTATTTTTTATTTTTAAAAATCAATGACATTTTAGGTAATTTTAAATTACCTAAAATGCCACTAATTTTCAAAAATAAAAAATAATATCTAAAATACTCCAAAAATGGTAAAAATTTATAAAGACGTTAAGTACACTTATATTAACAGTTTTATAAAAAAAAATTTTAAAAAATAAAAAATAGGTGTACGCGCTTGGGAGCATGCAACGTTATATCCTCTTGGGAGCATTCGATAGGTTTCCAAGAAATTCTACCTTGCATTTGAGAAATGGATAGTTACATTAAAGAATAGAAAAGAGCAGCTCGCATATGGTCACTTTAGGTGACGTGTACAAGATCTACACCGTCCATCAGCTCCACTAAACCTTCTCTTTGGTTGGTATTGAGATGAGGTGGACTGTTTCATAAAAAAAAATAATAAAAAAATGAGGTGGACTGCTATCAGAGAATGATGTCTCCCGCTTCTAAATTCCTAGCACAGGCGCATTCACAAGTAGTAATTGTTTTATATATTGGGGTGACGTAGATGAATAGGATGCATGAAGTATGCACTTTGTCCTCATCCCACTGCGCTCTCCTGATTCATGTGTGGCATGCTTGAATTTGTGTGTTTTGGATGGTTATGAATTTTGGATCTTGTTCATATATAGGCGGCTCGATTCCTCCATTAAAATTTTGAAAGATATTTCTAATTTGTATTTTCAAAGATAAATTGATTTAGATACTTACAAATAACCGCAACAAAGTTTATTATATATAATCACCTTTTTGCTGCTAAAATTTTAACAGGTGCATAGCCAAAATTTTATTATTATTTGCGATTAAATTGTAGTTGGTACATTAAACATTACCTTTTACCTACATCTGATCTAAAAAAGGATATATTTATTCAAATTCTATAATTAAATATAATCAAGTATTTGTCATGTTGTATAAATATCAATTAAAAAATATGACCAAATATTTTTAGCTAAATAATTAATTATAGCCAAATATGTAATAAAAATAACTTTGCAGCGGTGAATGACAATGGCCTCCTCCAAACCTGGATAATGCTAAAGAAACAATAATAATGACTAAGCCAGCATTATGTTTTATAGAAAGGATCCTAGGATATTTCGTCTAGCAACAAGGTTTCTCATTCTTCAAACCCTAAGTTTTCGACAAGGCTTCAAGCAGGTTAAAAGGGAGGGTGAGTGGCTGAAATTGAACGACCGAAGCGTGGGGTAACTGAAAAGAACTTTATTGAAGGAGAAATTAGCTGTGAATGCTAACTACAACATTGGAATGGTAGACAATGACCCTAACTCGCTGGCAAAGGAACTCACCACCTTGAAGATTAATGAGCAAATCTATAAGAAAATAGACTCCAAGGAAAAGCTGACAGTGTTATGCACAATTTGAGCATCAAAAATTACAATAAAGAAGTCTTAAAATCTACAATGAAGTGCCTATGGAAGACTAAAGGTAAGCTGCTCTTTATAGATGTGGAAGAAAACCTTTACTTAATTCATTTTGAGAATATAGAAGAAATGCATTTGGTGTTGAAGGGCCGTCATTGGCTATTTGGTTGATGTTTGGTAAGCCTTGAGGAGATCAAGGAACCTATTGTAAAAAAGGACCTAGCTCTCCACTTGTCCCCATTCTAGCTTCAAATAAATAAGATGTCATATTTGTTAGATAAGGAAGCTTTGGCTCGTGATAGCTAAATCTTTCCCTAACTATTACGAGGTCCAAGTACTAGATCAAAACCTCAAAATTAGACTGGAAATAGATGCTAGAAAGCCACTGTCAAGGGGAATTTACATCCAAAAGGAATTGCAAGCAAGGAAGTGGACTGATTTCCAATATGATACATTGCCAAACTTTTGCTTCTTACCCAGTAGAATGGGTTATGGATCAGAGAATGTTATCCCACAAAATAGATGGAAAGGAACTAAAGGAGGAGAAATTACCTTATGAGAAGTTTCTTAGAACGAGGAAGTTTCTTAGAACTAAATTTAAAGGAATGGGAGTACAAATAGAGTTTAAGAAGGTAGATAAGGTGGAACCCAGGGAATATATTAGAAGGGTAATAGAAGAAAACAATACAGACAAGCTACTAACATTCAGAGAGAACAAAAATGGAGGTGGGACAAACTGAAATGGTAAAGAAGAGAATATGGTACTTAGAGATGTAACCAACTTCCGACAAACTAGTGATAGAAGTAAGGGAAAATGGGAAGAACAGATTGGGCTAAATGGAAGGAGGTTAGTTTGAGTGGAGGGAAAGATGAAGAAGTAAGGGGAGAGGGCAATGAATGAAGTTCAAATGATGTAATCGGTGACGAGATTACGAGGCAGGCCAAAGGATGGGACACTTAGAGGAAGACAACTAGTTTTTATGGTAGAGGAAGCAATACAGGCTTTAAAGAATCAAATTTCGGGTGTTGAGACCATTTGGCAGGTTGGAGAAATGCTGAAAGAAAGAAATGGATAAGCAAATGAAGAAAACACTGAAACACATATCAAAAGATGAAGCAGGTGAAAAGCTGGAAGAGGTTGGCCAGATCTAAACAGGAAGACAACAAAATAGAATAACAACAGATGCAGGGCTATTTGAAATAGTCAATAGATGTAAAAAGAGGGGAAAAGTAGACATTGACTAGTCCGATGAAAAAGGGAGGAAGGAAGGTGTGGCGCCTCGAACCGAAGTGTCCACATAGTCCTTACTCCAAGATCTTGTCGATTTGTAAACGTGACTCAGGATTGTTGTCCTGATCACGCGGCGGGTTCTTAATTGGATCTCGTCCAAAATTTTTTTTCCATTTCTTTCATCACATAAACATATACTTATCATCATTTATAATGGACTTATCTATAACATCATAAATCATCAACTTTTCATATTATTCATAACTTCATAATTTTATACAATCTACATCCTTTTTCATTATATCTCATTAGGGAATCTATTCATACAAAAATCTACTAACCTTTGTAGATTCCTCTTTTCTTTTAGCAACACATGACTTTCATCTCTTGGCTTTCCTTACACCTGTCTGAGGTTAGCAAACATTTTTTATTTTAAATGCATTCCCCTCTATTCGGTAGAAGACACTTATCAAGTGCTCAACTACCAACGGAATAGAAACCTTTTCGTAAATCATTTTTGGAAACTTTTCATAAACCATTCGTAAATACATTTCTCTTTATTCGACAAGAGACACTTAACAAGTGATTAACTATCAATGGAATAGAAACAGTTTCATAAAAATCATTTCATAAACATGGATGTGCATATGCTTCCTTTTCACTCCTGATATAAACCTTCGTGTGTGGGTACGCTAGTCTAGGGAACATCTCACATAGCATGGTCTAATACACTGGCTGTTTCCAACTTGACCTCATCAAGGGGAACTTCTCTTCTTTTTGACGCCTACAGAGTTCTTACATGCATGACTTTTGATTTCTCCGGCATTATATACCTCTTACACCAGGTGACTTGCTATTCTCATATAGAGAATTATTTGAACCATCCCTTAAAAACATAATTTCAAATCTATGCTTTTCTTTTCAATCCATGTATTAAAAATGCAATGCATTCATTCATACATAACATTCCTTTGCCTCCACCTTTGGGGAGGACACCGTTGGCACATAACCCATACGACTTGACAATAGTGAAGGGGGATCCTCTGATCCGCTTTCTACCTTCACCAAAGCCTCTTAATTGTACATCATATATGTGCACATGTCCATGAACATCACAGGATATCAATATGCCAACATGACTTTTCATAAAAACTCATAAACATTCATCATTTCAAAATATTATAGGAATGACCACCCTTAAACACATTTTATAAATACTTGAGAATAAAATCATATTTTTAAAGTTGTGCTTGCTTATAATGAAGCAATAAAATCATATTTTTAAAAAAATTTGCTTGTTTACAATGAAGCAATAAAATCATATTTTAAAAAAAAATTGCTTGCTTACAATGAAGCAATAAAATCACATTTTCAAAGTTGTGTTTGCTTACCTTCTCAGTCCGTGTCCTCCACTTTTCCCTTTCCTTTTCTTATATAGAAAAAATAATAATTTATCTATATCATTTCATATCTTAGATTGCTTCCCATGCATGCTTTATAAAGATACTTGGTCATTACCTCCTTATATGGATTTTTATGCATAAATCTTTTAAAAATTTCATCCATATATCCTCATAAAATATAAAAAATAAATCTCTATTTTTTCCCAACACTGTTCATAGCTACTGTAGAAAATTATTATAGTAGATTACTGTTCACGATCACCGTTCATGGGTACTGTTCACAGCAACGTGGGTTACTGTTCATGGGTTCCAAAAATTGACATTTTTTCCAAAAATAAAAAATACAACGATATAGCTTATGCTTTATCATGGAAAATTTTATACATTTTGAATTTATCATCATTTACTTGGCTAAATAAATCATTTTCTCCATATACTAAAAATCAACATAAATTCACTTAAGCATAATCCTTAATTTCAAAAATTATGAAATTAATATATCATCATTCCAACATCATATTTATCATATTTCTTCATCCCAAATAATCATTTATCAATTTTGGAGTGTTATTTACACATATCATATGATATCTTCCCGAATGCTCCATCTTTGCTCCAAATTTTTGATGTTTGGCATAATTCCAATTAAGTATTATAATTTTACTTATTTTTTCATTATTAGGCATTATCTAAGCATGTTTTTACTCTACTTAACATCCAAAAGAAATTTAGAAAGAAATCACTTACCCGAAGTAGAAAAACTCTCCTCCTACTTGCCTTTTCTCTCTCTAACCTTTCTTTTCTTCCTCTCTAAGGCTAAAACTTGGGTGGGGTGGAAAAATGAGCTCTTGCTCAAGCTTGGGAGTGCCTTAGACATTTTCACCTTGCCCTCATTTATAGAATTTAATTTTTTATCAAATTGGAATTTTCCCCCTTAAATTGTAAAAGTATTTTTTCCAATTTCAAAAGGTGCATGAAGCCTTGTGCAGCCCACCCTAGGCCTGCTCTAGCCCCCCTATGGCAGCCCTATTTTCCTAGATTTTTTATTTATTAAAATTTATTTATTTTAAGCTAATTAAATCTTAGCCCTTGATCTTTGATGATGATGAATGTAGGCCATTTATTTTGGTCAAAAATCCAACCACCCCTACAATTGCTTCTGTTCATTTATTACTTTTTATTTTTTAACTATTTAATTTAATAAAAATTCAAAAGTAGCATTAATGGAAAATTAAGTTACTTTTTATCTCCAAATGACATTTAATCTTGACCCTTGATTTATGATTTTTGATCAATCTTGAACCACTCATCATGTTCATCATAATATTTTGGCTAAAAAATTTCATCTCAATCTGATGTTCGGATTGCAAGATATGAATTTTTCTTCATTTTCTTCATTTTCTTCACAAAAATTCATAAAAATCCGAAAATACTAAATAAATCAAAAAGTTGTTATTTTGTCATTTTGTGAGAAGCTACTTTTCTGTCTTTTTGTGATTAAGTTAATCCAAAGTGATTAACTCATCATTTTACTTTAACCACATGGTTACTATTCATGTTTCACTATTCATCCGAATTTCATAAATAATTATTGTAACATCTATTCCCACATATTCTTATATTTCATGACTATATATTTTTCAAATATATTACCTAAGGTTTACAACCCTAGGGTTTTATACACGTATCTAAGATCGGGGTTTCATATAATGAGATGATAATACGAAAAATCAAAAACCATAAAAGTTGCCCTGATTTACACTAAAAATGCATGAAATCCCAATGTGATGCATGAAATGCAAAATGAATAAAAATTAAGCTAAATGAATGCAAATTCACCAAAATTCTCTTGGACTAATATTCAAAACTAGTCTAAAATGAGTCGTGATAATTCACATTTTTACATTAAAATAAGGCTAATAAACGGATTAAGATTAGGCTTCAACCTGTCCAACCATATCCGTTAACACCCCTACTTGGACTAGATTTAGACTTGTCAACACACATGCAAATTTCATGCTTAGGCCCACATATGTGAAGCAAAAAATGTGAACTAGTAAAAACAAGGTCCACAGGACCATGCACATTGAAGCTTAATGCACGAGGTGCATTGGATCGAGGCACTTTTTATTTGTTTTTTATTTTTTTACTTCCAATCATTACCCTATCATATGACATTATCATTACTCTCACTTTTTAGAACTTTTTTGTTCAAAATCTTTTCTCACCTTTACATCCAACCAAATACACTCTTATGTAACTATATAACTTTCCTAAAATTTGAGAATGGATATAATATATATATATATATATATATATAGATATATATATATATGTATGGAGGGTGCTTCAATGTAATCAGGTTTCATCGAAATGCTTGCCAAAAACCCTCCATCCAACTATCCATGCGGGGGGATGAAATTTGGGCCATAGATTCCATGGCTGCAACCATGTATTGTTAGAGTTGGGAATAATGGATTTGATATATTTATATCCTTCAAACCTATTTTCCTATGAAATTTATCCCTCCCAAATTCAAGCCTCCCTTCCTCTCCCTCGAGCTGCTTCCTCTTCTCCCTCCGAACATGTCTTCTCTCTCACAACAACCTCTCTCTCTGTCTTCATCCACTTTCTCTTCTCCATTTTCCTTAGTGTCATCTCTCAATCTTCCTCCATTCGAGCTACACAATCTCCCATCTTCATTGACGAACTGCGTATATGCCTAATTAAAATGCTCGTTTTAACACAAGTACACGTGCCATCAAGTAATATAAATGAGTAGAGTATTGTTCCCATGAGAATTTAGTCTAAACTAATTATGCCATAAAACTTCAATTGTCTTTTAGGGATAGAGAATTTGAGTGATTGTTAATTGAATGGTTGCACAAAAATGAAGAAAATGACATAAAGACTAGCGGAGGAGCAGAATTTGAATAGGAATTTGTAAGGTTGGATTAGTAGATGGGAGAGTTGGGAATCATTGACTCTAAACCATATTAAATTGACTCCTATTTACTCAGTTGTGCAGGGATTTACTAATCCAAGTTCATAAATCTCTATATATGTTTTCTAACACAAATAAAACTAATCACACAACACCCGATTACTATGTTCCCATGCAAGCGAATATAATGAAATCAAATTTCTCATAACTTGCGCATGATTACATAGTATTTAATGGCATATTCTTATCCATTTCAACTTTCCTCATTATCAAAGTGAGAAACCTATGTCATACATGTGAATCTTGCCTAGGTTCATCTTTTTGAAGCATGAATCTAGCAAACAAGTTATCTTACAAGGTAGCTAGGCTTGTAAAAAGTATTAAACACCATATGTCAGGGTAAATCTGCACAACACAAGAATACAATAATTAAATATTCATATTCAAGTCATCGAGAACCAAAATAATATAGTTTAAGAGTCAAATCATCTCAACGTCCCATCTCTTGAAGTTTAGCTCATGAACATGAACTCGAATTCCGTTGAAACTAAGTTAAAGTACATCCCAATAATAGAGAAAAAGAAAAATATGTAGATAACAATAAAAAAAAAGCTACAACTTGCTAGTTTCCACCAAATGAAGTTGAATCTTTATTTCAAGTCACTCTTGTCTTGAGAATCCTTTCCTTTTTTCTCCTTTGCTGCTCCCGCGAGCTCCACTCTCTTAGCTTTGAAACCCTAAATGTTATATTTATACCCCTCTTTAACCTAGCAAGAAACACGTGCTCAAACTCACGCGTGTGGGAGTCAGCGCCTTTCTGGAAGCTTTCTGACTTGAGGGTTTCTAGAGATTTCTTTTGAGGTAGTGAAGTGGCGCCTAGGCGCCAAAAAATGACGCGAAGGCTCCAATGTCATTGGGTACAAATTGAGATCTTATTTTGCCCTATTTGCTTCTTTCTTCATCCCATCATCCTCCAAAGTGGTTAGTTACCTTTCTTTTCCTACAAAAATAATTTAAAATAAATAAATGTACTTGTAAATAATGAGATAATAATACAAAAAATCAAAAACCATAAAAGTTGCCCTGATTTACACTAAAAATGCATGAAATCCCAATGCGATGCATGAAATGCAAAATGAATGAAAATTAAGCTAAATGAGTGCAAATTCACCAAAATTCTCTTGGACTAATATTCAAAACTAGTCTAAAATGAGTCGTGATAACTCATATTTTTACGAGTTATCACACCCCCAAACTTAAATATTGCTAGTCCTTGAGCAACACATAAAAATACAATGAATGAAAGTGGATTATGCCAACTCAAGCCTGTTTCCAATTGTTAGCCCAACAATCATATTTCTCAATTAAATAAGGCAAAGGATAACCTTAACTTGAAACAATTCATGAAAAATCATCACTGCTCAACCAAACCAGGACATGCATTCTTGTACCCAAATCAAGTTATATGAAAATGAAAATGTTAATAGTCAAAAGTGTTGGAAACAATTGTTGAAATTAAATGCGAAATATCCAAAGCATGTGTTTTGATGATTAACAACACAATTTGAGTATGTTTTAGCTACTAATATGTTTTGTGCAAGGCTTAAGGTTATAAAAATGAAGAATGTAAAGCATGACAGGCCAAGTCAATCCCCAAGTCGACTTAGGCATCGACTTAGGCCAAGTCAATCCTCAATCAACTCTAGCATCGACTTCAAGACCCATTTTTTGTCCAGCGCTGAAATTGGAGACCAAGAGTGCCGAAGTCGCAAGTAAAGTCGCAGGCCAAGTCGACTTTAGGTTCGACTTCAATATGACAATGCAAAACTTGAAAAGCTAAGTTGCAAACCAAGTCGACTCTATGCCAGATTTGAGTGAAGTTGAAGGCCAAGTTGACTCAAATATTAGACTTGGAACAAATGAATATTAAAACAAGACCAAAGGCAAGCAAGTTGCATGAATTCATCGATCTAAATCAAAGACTATAAATTAGACATGTTCATGCATACCTAGACTCAAGTTTTCAAGATTCCAAGACATGAAGCTAAAGGATTTTTATGCAAAATGAATATACTAAATTTCAAATGATGCAAATCAAAGGAAGAATACCTATTTTGAAGAAGTTAAGCAAGCAAAGACATTTCAAAAGAGTTTAAACTCATTTGGCAAAATAAGGAGCTCAAGTCGCAAATGAAGTCAACTCCAGTATCGACTTAGGTCAAGTCCCATACCAAGTCGACCTAAAAGACAGACTTGGAAAATGAAGAATCCGAAGTTACGCCCGAAGTCGACTCCATATGCGACTTGGGTCAAGTCCAAGGTCAAGTCCAAGGCCAAGTCGACCTGAGGAAGAACTTGAACAGCCTGAGCACAGCCGAAGTCGACTCCATCTGCGACTTAGGGTCATAACGTTCGAATTTCGTTCAAAATTCTCCCTCCTCTATATATAGACACTCAAGCAAACGTGAAAATATATAAGATAGAGCAAAAAAAGAGGAAAGAAGAGCCACTAAGAGTTATATTCTACTTTCTTCTATATTTGAGTGGTTTATACATGATTAAAGGAAGAACAAGCTTCAACTTGCTGTTTGCTTCAATGCAGAACGATTCGTCGCTTGTTCGAATTCTTTTTCGAGCTGAAACTTGTTACACAAATCTATAAAGTGTAGATTTCTTTCATTTCATCTTATTATTTGGTTTTTGGTGTTTCAAACCAAGTTATAGCAAAGTAGGGTTGTGACTGGAGTGGAACTCGTCACCCACTTGTGCTACGTGTTGTATACACCCCCTAGAGCTATAATCTAGAAGAGAGCAGAGGCTCTAGTTGTATATGCCCCCAGACCTGGAATCTATTAAGAGCGGAGGCTCTAGCTGTATTCACAGAATACATAGTGGAAACCAAGTCACGAGGGAGTGTAAGCTTGGAAGAGTGGAGTAGGGAAGGTTGCCCGAACCACTATAAATCTTGTCCATTGATTTTTATTTCCACTTTCTTTATCTTGTTGCTTTCCATTTGAATCATCAAAGGGGACTAAATTAATCTGAGAAAAATTTTCTAATTTAAGTTTAAATTTTTTAATTAACCAATTCACCCATCCCCTCTTGGGTAATTGTCACTAACTCAAGACCAATAATTGGTATCAAAGCAGGTCTTTGAGTTTTATCATAGAGATCTTTTGATACGACATCCTAATCTACTTCCGTTCCTACATGTGCTTTTACTAGGCCACCATTGTTTGATGAGAACAATTTTGTCTATTGGAAGCTACTTATGAAACAACTCGTCATGACTATATATATGGACTCTTATATTGCAATCCAAGACGGCGTGACTTGGCCTACTGATGAAAGAGCTTCCAAATGGACCGATGAGGAAGTAAAAGTTGTTAAGAGCAACGCCAAGGCTATGAATTCATTATTTTATGCTCTTACTACTTCTGAATATGATAGAGTATCCTCTTGTTTGACCGCCAAGGAGATATGAGATATATTAACATCTTTCTATAAAAGAACTTCTCAAGTCCAAGGGACAAGGAGATATATTGATTGGAGAATTAGAAAGTTTTAAGATGTTAGAAATAGAAAATATTAATGAAATGTTTGCTAGATTTTTCAAGATTAATAACGCCTTTAAAGGGCTAGGAAAGGCAATTTCTGAATCTGAGCAGGTAATAAAAATTTTAAGGGCGCTACCCGAATCATGGACTCCAAAGATTACTGTGATAGAAGAGGCCAAGGACCTAAACAAGTTGAAGTTAGAAGATCTTATTAGTTCGTTATTGTCACATGAGCTAATCAAGAAAGGAAATGAAAATCACCACAAAGGCAAAAGAGTCATCGCTTTGAAAGCTGCACAAGATTCGGATGACACCACATCATCGTCACGAAACGACAATGAAATTGCCTTACTTACAAAATGGTTCAAAAAATTTGTAAGGAAAGGTAGAAATTTCAAAAATTTTAAAGAAAGATATCCTAAAGACAAAAAGAAAGAAAATACAAAATATTACCGGTGTGGTGGTTCGGGGCATATGCAAGCCCAATGCCCAACACCCAAGGAGACTAAAGCAAAGGAGCAAAGAAAAGATCGAGGCGACAACAGAAAATTTTAAAGAATCAAAGAAAGAGGCATGTACATAAATGAAGAGGAATCAACAACATGCAGCTCTTCAAGTGAAGAATGTAAAGCGGATTGCGCAAGAATTTGTTGCATGACAAATTCTGATGTATGTTTTGCAGCAACGAAAATCTTGGAGGATCAAGCTACTTCAAAGAATTGCACAAGTAGTCAAGAGGTAACCTCCAAACAAAAATCCTTTTCAATTTTTTCTTCTACAAATGAATGCCTCAAATGTGTTGAATTAGAAGAATGTCAACAAACCTATGATTCATTATATGAGGAAATAAAGAAATTAGGAAACAAGTTTACAATTAAGAAAAGACAATGTGATGTAGCAATGATTGTGAACGATAAACTTGCTGAAAAGATTGATCAATTGAAAAATGAAAAGAATACCTTGGTAAATGAGTTAAAGAAACTTTAAAATGAAAATGAATCATTAAATAAATTGATTGCTAAGTTTTCTAATCCAGGAGAAAGTGTGAAAATATTTTTGAAAATGACTACCCAAAGTTGTAAGAAAGGACTTGGGTATACCAAGGAACAATACCAAACCCATTCATGTTAAAACCAAGATAAATCATGTGGTTTAGACCAAAAGACCAACCGGGGAAACAATTGCCAAATGGCTTCCCATTCCTAGACTCCCGAGAGCTTGTAACTTTTGCAACAAGTTGGGACACAAGGTTTATCAATGCAAATTAAGAAAATTACAAATTCTTGGTGCAAAATTGGTTTGGATGCCCAAAAGCATTGGATTTGTGGCTTCAAATGAAGATCAACATAGACTCCAATGGATAACTAACCCAAATGAACCCATAAAATGGGTACCAAAAAGATGAGCTCCACTTGACTTAACTTTTGCAGGTTTGTCTTAGAGCTAAAGCCAATAACATATGGTTTATGGATAGTGGCTCCTCAAGACATGTCATAGAAGAAAATGACTGTTCCATACAATCAACCTGTGCAATGAAGGAATAGTAGCTTTTGAAAATAATGAAAAATATAAAATAAAAGGTAAAGGAAATGTTTATGGTATTTCAAATGCATGTATTGAGGATGTACTATTTGTTGAAGGACTCA
>JAXCLR010009979.1:0-13075 GCA_035584095.1 Annona squamosa | reverse complement strand
ATATGATGTGTACAATGATTGATTGTATAATGACAGACATGAAAAGATATTATGAATGAACATGATGAATTTCATTGAAAGTTAAATGTCACGATGTGTGATGATTTTCGTGTCAAGTTATGAATTATGACAGTTGAATAAACGAAAAAAAATTGGACATATTCCAATTAAGAACCTGCCGCGTGATCAGGGCAATAATCTTCATTCACATTTACCAATCAATAGATCTTGAGGTAAGGAAGTTACGTCTCGCTTCGGGGCGCCACAAAATTTCACTTAAATCCGCCTTACAGGCGTTGAGTTATGAATTTTCTATTGTTTTTCACTAAACTTGACAATTATCATTCAAATCCTCATAATTTTTATTAAATATTTTAAAATAATTATCCATGATGTATTGGTGTATTTTAATCACCAACAATTTACTCTAATCCCATTGTCCCCTATTAGCTTATAGGATCACTCCAACCATCATTGCTAATCCTTAGCCCTAATTACTATAGTTTAGAAAAATCACAAAATCATTCAAAATTCAATAAATTCGCATATCAATCATATGTACATGTTTAATGCATATATTTGAGTCCTACATAGGTTGGGTTTCACACGTTGGCTTTAATACTTCATATGGCTCTCCCTCTAGATCCACAAGATAGAACTCGAGGATCTTAGTATTCCCCATGGATTCTCCTTTTTGTGTGCCATGGCCTCAAGAAATAGTTTGGGAAGGCTAACCTTGACCCTATTTCCCACCTTCCATAGGATTTTCGCCTCTTGTGGATTCACTTGGTTACCTTCACCTCCTTTTGGGTAAACGCAGTGAACAATGAGAAGCCATAGGACACGCAGTTGTGGAGACAAGTCCATGTAGTGTAGAAATTTGATTCCTGGGTGGTACTTGTTGCTCCTTGTGAGTTGATTGTACATCTGAGGCAAAGATAGATTATTGGGTACTTGTTCATCCTTATATGAAACCTCTAAGATTTTTCCAACTTGCATAATAGCATGATCTCTACTTGGGACCCCCATTGCACCCAAATAAATCTCAACGCCCTTCACATATGTACTATAATACTCTTGATCCCAAAGATAGTAGAATAATCTGGTTAAATTAGGGTATACCTTTTCATTTGCCTTCAAGAGGTGAGTCCAACTTGAAAATATAAAAGTTCTTCTATTCCAAACTCATAGTCTTTCAAAAATTTGAAGTCGATAATCTTAGGCACAAAAATTTTACACTCGTAAAAATGTTTATAGAAACGTCTATGTGGTTGTTCTGTCTTAAAGTAGGTGGTTGGCATCTTCAGTACTTGTGCCTTTGGTGTAGGAGTGCCCTTCCTCCTAGCCTCATTCTTGGTACTGTCAGAGGTTTGCAATTCCTCCTCTCTTGGAGCCGATGCGGATGGAGTCCCTGCCTGGAATCGGACACGTCAGCGTATAGATGTAGATGGTTCTTTCCGGGCTCTTTTGGATGGAGTTCTTTGTCTCCTAGGGATCTCCTCCTCAGTTTGGGACAGAGACTATCTAGGAACCAGTCTCAGTGAGGGTTTGGAAATGGCCAATTTGGGTAGCCTGGTGGGCGATTTGAGTGTCATTAGGTATGGAAATGGGATTTAGAGAATGGAAAAATTAGGGTGAAAAGAGGGAAATGAGGAGAAATGAGAAATTGGAAAATAAAGCACAAGAGAGAGAGAGACAGACAGCTGAGAGGGTTGAGGGAGAGAGAGCTGAAAGAGCGAGCTGAGAGAGGGAACGACATGAGGGAGAAGGAAAAGAAGGAAGAAAGAAAGAAAGAAAGAAGAAAAAGAAAAGAAGAAGAAGAAGATGATCCGCGTGGGAAGATGAACCGTAGTGCGCTGAAGTCAACTTGCCTTAACCGAAGTCGACTTCGACTTCCTGGAGTCGATTGCTCTGAAGTCGTCTTGGGACGACTGGAGTCGAGTTGACTCTCCAGACTTAGGTGTTCCTAGATACTCCCCTTATCATATATGCTTCTAATCAAGTTCAATCATACCCATATCATTCCTAATTTTATAAAATGATTCTTTTGCTAAAGGTTTAGTCAATATATCTGCAATTTGATCCTCAGTTTTCACATACTCCAAACAAATATCATGATTTTCAACATGTTCATGAATAAAATGGTGTCTTACATCTATATGCTTTGTTCTAGAATGCAACACAAGATTTTTAGTCAAACAAATTACACTTGTATTATCACATCTAATTGGAATATCATGATAATCAACATCATAATCTCCAAGTTATTATTTCATCCAAAGCAATTGGGCACAACAGCTCCTAATGGCTATATATTTGGCTTCCGCAGTAGATAGGGCAACACTAGTCTGTTTTCTTGAAAACTATGAAACCAACATGTTTCTAAGAAATTGACAAGTTCCGCTAGTGCTTTTTCTACTTACTTTGTAGCAGGCAAAATCCACATCCGAGTAGCCGATTAGATCAAAAGTTGACCCCCTTGGATACCATAATCCTAGATTAGTCGTATTTATTAAATATCTAAAAATCCTTTTTACTGCTATTAAATGTGATTCCTTAGGACATGATTGAAATCTAGAGCACATGCAAATACTGAATAAAATATCAGGCCTAGAAGTATTTAAATATAGTAAAGACCCTATCATGCTTCTATACAATTTTTGTTCGATAGGTTTACCCTTTTCGTCTTTGTCGATCTTGATATTTGCACTCATTAGTGTGTTTGTTCCTTTGCTATTCTGCATTCCAAATTTCTTTAACATCTCCTTGACGTACTTGGAATGGACTTCTCCTATCCTGTTCATTTCAAATTCGATTTGCATAATCTCAGAAATTTCTTGACATAGAGTTTCATTAGTGGCACCAAATATAATATCATCAACATAAATTTGAACAATTAATGTATTATTGTCTTTAAACTTGATAAATAACGTTGTATCAACCTTTCCTTTTTGAAAATTATGATCAATCAAGAATTTGCTTAATCTTTCATACTAAGCTCGTGGAGCTTGTTTTAATCCATATAAAGCTTTGGTTAATTTATAAATGTATTTTGATTGATCCTTTTCTTCAAAATCCGGAGGTTGTTAAACTTATACTTTCTCATTCAAGTATCCATTCAAAAATGTACTTTTCACATCTATTTGAAATAATTTAAATTTTATGGGAGAAACAAAAGCTAACAAGATACGTACAGCTTTTAGTCTAGCTACAGGTGCATATGATTCTTCAAAATCTATTCTTTCTTCTTGGGAACACCCTTTGGCAACTAATCTTGCCTTATTTCTCACTACAAGTCCACTTTCATCTAACTTGTTACTTAATACCTATTTAGTTCCAACAACAGTGCAATGTTTAGGTCTAGGAACTAAATGTCATATATTATTTCTTTCAAATTGATTTAGCTCTTCTTGCATTACGGTAATCCAATTTTCATCACTAAGAGCTTGATCAATAGTTATTGGTTTAATTTTTGACACAAAAGCAAATTCACCACAAATATTATGTCTAGATCTTCTAGTTTTCACTCTTCATAGATATTACCAATGACTTGTTCAATTGGATGGTCGTTTTTGAATTTTAAATTAGTTGGAGGTTTGTAAGAGTTATTACCTTCACTTACCCTTTTCTCTATGATGCTTTCTTATTTTGCCTTGGCTTCTTCTTATTACTCTTGTTGTTCCGCCTTTGGATTATTTGACGTATCATCTGCATCACTTAATTCATCCTCATTCCTCAGAGTTTGGTTAAACTTATCAAAGACAACATGTATTGATTCTTCTACTATTTGATTTTTCTTGTTAAATACTCTATATGCTTTGCTATTTGATGAATACCCAAGGAAGATTGCTTCATCACTTTTTGCATCTAATTTTTCTAGATTTATCTTTCCATTGTTTAGCACATATCAAGTATATCCAAAAGCATGGAAATAAGATATGTTTGGTGTGAAACCTCAGTCTAAGACATGCATATAAAACCTTAGGGTTGTAAACCCTAAGTAATGTATTAATAAAATATATATTCATGAGTATGAAAATATGTGTATTAGAGGTTAAAGAAATGCAATTATGGGATTAAACCAGGTGAATAGTAATGTGAAGAGTAACTAAGATGATTAAGAGTTAATCATGTAGATTAACCTAATCACTAAATGACAAAAAGGGAGATTTAATCACTACAGGACGAAATAGCAATTCTTTTTTATATTCTAATGGAATTTCGGATTTTAGTGAAAATTTGAAGAAAAATTCATAACTTGCAATCCAGAGTCGGATTGAGATGAAATTTTCTATACATGATTAAAAATTCATGATGAACATGATTAATGGGTTTAGGTGTGACAAAAATCACAAATCAAGGGCCAAGATGGAATGTCAATTTGGGATAGAAAAAGTAGTTTATCATTTCATTTAATTCCATTGGACTTTTATTAATTATAAACAATTAAAAATAATAAATAATAAATGAACAACAGCTATTGCAAGAGCATGGCAGGGGGTGGATGGATATTTGACCAAAAATCAATGGTTTAAATTCATCATCATCCAAGATAGATGGCTAAGATTTAATTAGCCTAAATTAATAATTTTAAAAATAAAAAAATTCATGAAAATAGGGCTGCTATAGGGGGCTGGAGTAGGCCTAGGGTGGCTACTCTTGGATCAATGCATTTTTAGAAATTATAAAAAATACATTTTTATAATTAAATACCTCAAGCTAGGGGTAAAATCCAATTTTGTAAAAAATTCAAACCTATAAATAGGAGGCAGGGGTGGGCATCCAAGAGAACAAAATCTCAGCTCCACTTGAGCAATCCCAACTCCCAAAACCCTCCCACACGTCCAAGGAAGAAAAAGAGGAAGTTAGAGAGAAAGTGTGAGAAAAAAGAGGAATGTCTCCACTTTAGGTAAGTGATTTCTATCCAAAATTTTTTTGAATATTAAGTTGGGTAAAACCATATTTAGATAATGCCTAAGCATGAGAGAATAACTATAGTTATAATGCTTAATCGAAATTATGCTAAAACATGAACAATTTGAAGCAAAGATGGAGCATTTAGAAAGATAGCATATAATATGTGAAAATAATGTTCTAAAATTAAAAAATAATTATTTGAGATGTACAAATATGATAAATATAATGTTTGAATGATGATATATTAATTTCATAATTTTTGAAATTAAGAATTATACTTAAGTGAATTTATGCTGATTTTTAATATATGAAGAAAATAATTTATTTAGCCAATTAAATGATGATAAATTCAAAATATATGAAATTTTGCATGATATAATAAGCATAAGCTATGTCATGGTATTTTTTATTTTTTGAAAAATGTCAATTTTTGGAACCCATGAACAATAACCCACGCTGTTGTGAACAGTACCCATGAATAGTGATCGTGAACAGCTATGATGAACAGTAATCTACTACATGCTTTGCTACAGTAACTATGAATAATAAACAACGTGATTTTGGAGAAAATTTGAGATTAATATTTAAATATGTAGATGAAATTTTTAAAGGATTTATGGATAAAAATTCATATAATGAGATAATAACCAAGTATATTTATAAGATTAACCTCTATAAAAATGAGGTAATGAATAATTATAAAACATGCATGGGAAGCAAACTAAGCATGGAATGATGTAGATAAAATATCTTTTTCTTTGTATAAGAAAAGGAAAGGAAAAGGTGGATGACATAGACTGAGGAGGTAAGCAAGCACAACTTTGAAAATGTGATTTTATTACTTCATCGTAAGCAAGCAAACGCTTTTGAAAATATGTTTTATTCTCAAGTATTTATGAAATGTGTTTAAGGGTGGTCATTCCTATAATGTTTTGAAATGATGAATGTTTACGAGTTTTTATGAAAAGTCATGCCGGCATATTGATATTATGCAATGTTCATGGACATGTGCACATGTATGATGTATAATGAAGAGGCTTTGGTAGAGGTAGAAAGAGGATCAGAGGGTCCCCCTTCACTATTGTCAAGTCACATGGGTTGTGTGCGGGCGGCGTCCTCCCAAGAGGTGGAGGCAAAGGAATGTTATGTGTGAATGAATTCATTGTATTTTCATACATGGATTGAAAAGAAAAGCATGGATTTAAAAATGATATTTTTAATGGATGGTGCAAATAACTCTCTACATGAGAATGATAAGTCACCTAGTGTAAGACGTATATAATGTTAGGAAAATCAAAAGTCATGCATGTAGGAGACCATGTAGGCATCAAGAGAAAGAGAGGTTCCCCTTGATCATACCAAGTCGGAGACAATTGGTGTATTGGACCACACTATGTGAGATATTCCCTGGGCTAGCATACCCGCACACGAAGGTTTATGTTAGGAATGGAAAGGAAGCATTTACACATTCAATTCTTATGAAATGATTTTTATGAAAAGGTTTTTGTGCATTTGATAGTTGATCACTTGGTAACAATCTTCTATTGAATGGAGAGGGATGCATTTAAAATGAAAAAAGCTTGCTTATTAAATTTCGACTCATGTTCCCCCCTAGACGGGTGCAGGAAAAATTTAAGTAATGAAAGGCATATATTACTAAAGGAAAAGAAGAATCTACAAAAGTGAGTAGATTTTGTATGAATAAATACCCTAATGGGATATAGCGAAAAAAACATAGGTTGTATGAAATTATAAAGATATAAATAATATGAGAATTCGATGATTTATAATGATATGGATAAGTCCATTAGAAATGATGGTGAGTATATGATTATAGGATGAAAGAAAAAGAAAGAAAAAAAATTTAGACGAGATTCAATTAAGAACCACCATGTGATCAATGCAACAATCCTGAATCATGTTTACCAATCGACAAGATTCGGGGTGCCACATTTGGTTTCTACCTTTCCAAAGTTCATATGGGGTCTTTTTTAAGATTGCTGTAATTGTAACTCGGTTTAATACATGACAAGTTGTACTTACAGCTTCACCCCGAAACCTTTTGGACAATTTACTCTCATTTAGCATAGTTCTAGCAATTTCTTGTACTGTCTAATTTTTCCTCTCAACAACTCCATTTTGTTGGGGGGTTCTTGGTACAAAAAATATATGGTGAATTACTTTTTCATTGTAGAATTCTATGAATCATTTATTTTTAAATTCATCACCATGATCACTTCTAATAGAAATAATTATATTTTATTTTTCATTTTGTACCAAATTTGAAAACGTGACAAACATAGAAAATGCTTCATCTTTACTAGCTAAGAGTATAATCCAAGTAAATCTTGAAAAATCACCAACAATTACAAATACATACTTTTTCCCACCAAGAGTTAAAATGTCTGATGACCCATAAAGATTCATATGCAATAATTCCAGTGGCCTAGTCGTTGAGATTTCCTTTTTGAGGGAAAATGACAGTTTGGGTTGCTTAGATAATTGACAAGTTTGCAAATCTTATCCTTGTCATATTTAAGTTTTGGTAACCCTTATACTAGGCATTTTTCCATAAGGTTTTAATATTTGACATATTTATGTATCCAAGTCTTTTATATCATATCCATGGATAATTTTCTATGGCTATTAGACATTTTTCCTTAAGTTCATCTAGGCAAACCAAATATATATTTCCATGTCTTTTACCACTAAATACTATATGATCATTATCAAATACATTGCATATAGAGGATTTAAATACAACTTTATAACCTTTATCACATAATTGCCTAATACTCATTAAGTTGTATTTGAGTCCTTCAACAAATAGTACATCCTCAATGCATACATTTGAAATTCCATTAACATTTCCTTTACCTTTGATAATACATTTTTCATTATTCCCAAAAGCAATTGTTTCTTCACTACACGGTTTGATCCTATGGAACAACTCTTTTTCTCCCGTCATGTGTCTTGAACAGCCACTATCCATAAACCACATATTATTGGCCTTTGCTCTAAGAAAAACTTGCAAAAAATCATATCAAGTAAAGCTTATCTTTTTTGTACCAATTTTATGAGTCCATTTGGATTAGTTAACCATTGGAATCTACGTTGTTCTACTTTTGAAGGCATAAATCCAATGCTCTTAGGTACCCAAATTAATTTTGCACCAAGGTTTTGTAGTTTTCTCATTTTGCATTAATATACCTTGTGTCCCATCGTATTGCAAAAATTACAAGCTTCTGGGAGTCTAGGAGTGGGAAGCCATGTAGTAGTTGGTTTCCAAGTTGGTCTTTTGGTCTAAACAACTTGATTTATCTTTGGTTTAACATGGATGGGTTTTACTTGGTTTCTATGAGTCCTTAGAGCATTTGACTTACTACTTTATTCTTTCTCAAATGTGGAATATCGAAGTCCTCTCTTATCACTTTGGGTGGTCATATTTAAAAATATTTTAATGCTTTCTCCTGGATTGGAGAACTTAGCAAGTGATTCATTTAATAATTCATATTTCTTTTTTAGTTTTTCCATCTCTCTCATCAAGACATTCTTTTCATTTGTCAAGTGATCAACTTTTTCAGCAAGTCTTTCGTTCACAATTATTGCTGCATCACATTGTCTTTTCTTTATTGTAAACTTGTTTCCTAATTTCTTTATTTTCTCATATAACGAATCATATATTTTTTGTAGTTCTTCTAATTCATCACATTTGAGGCAATCATTTGTAAAGATAGAAATAGAATTTGGTTTAGAGGCTACCTCTTCATTACTTGTGCAGTTTGTTGAAGCAGTTTAATCCTCTAAAATTTTTGTTGCTGCTAGACATAGAATAAGGTTTTCTTCCATGGTTACCATGCGAAAAATTCTTACACAATTTACGGCATCGTCTTTTTCATTTGAGGAGATGCTTGTTGTAGATGTCTCCTCGTTAACATACATGTCTATTCCTTTAATTTTCTAAAATCTTCTGTTTTCTCCGTGATCCTTCTTATCCCTTCGCTCCTTTGTTTTAATCTCCTCGAGTGTTGGACATTGGGCTTGTATATGCCTTATACCACCGTATCGAAAATATTTTGTTGCCTCCTTCTTTTTCTCCTTAGGATTTCCTCTTTTTTTAAGCTTTTGAAGTTCCTTCCTTTCCTTACAAATTTTCTGAAACATTTTGTAAGTAAGGAAATCTCCTCATCGTCGTTTTGAGAGGATGAGGTGGAATCGTCTGAGGCTTGTGCTGATTTTAAGGCAATAACTCTTTTGCCTTTATGTTGCTCCTCATTTCTTCTTTTTATTAACTCATGTGACAAGAGTGAGCTTATAAGATCTTCTAGCCGTAGTATATTGAGATCCTTTGCTTCCTCAATAACTGTAATCTTTGGAGTCCATGATTCGAATAGCGCCCTTAGAATTTTCATTACTTGCTCAAATTCAGAAATAACCTTTCTTGGACCTTTCAAGACATTAATAATCTTAGAAAATCTAGCAAATATTTCAGAACTATTTTCTATCTCAAGCATTTTAAAACTTTCTAATTCTCTGATCAAAATATTTTTTCTCATCCTTTGAACTTGAGAAATTCCCTCATAAATGGATATCAATGTATCCCACATCTCTTTAGCGGTTTGGCATGATGGCACTCTATCATATTTGGATGCCGTTAATGCACAAAGAGGGATTTCATGACCTTTACATTTTTTTTAACAACTCTTACTTCCTCCTCGGACCATGTGGAGGCTCTTTCATTGGTAGGCAACACAACGTCATTTTGGATAGTAATCCAAGAATCAATATCCGTAGCCATGATCATCTATTTCATTCTCAACATCCAATAACCAAAGTTAGTCTCATCAAATAAATGTGGTCTTGTGAAAGATTGGCCTTCAGCAAAAGCAAGGGTAGAAGTTGATTAAGAAGCCATTTCAAATGATCTCTTTGGTTTAAACTCAAAGACCTGCTCTGATACCACTTGTTGGTCCCAAGTTTATGGCAATTACCAAAGAGGGGAGGGGTGAATTGGATATTTTAAAAATTTTTCCTTAAACAGAAATTTGTCCCTATTTAATTTAATCCCCTTTAATGAAACAAATGAAAAATATGAAGAGCAATTAAGCAATAAAAGCATAAATGCAAATCACAGCAATAGACAAGATTTTTATAGTGGTTCGGGCAACCTCCCCTACTCCACTCTTCCAAACTCACATACACATGGCTTTGCCTTATGAATTGGGTTCCACTATGTATTCTCAAATACAACTAGAGCAACAGTTCTCTTCTAGCTCTAGGGATGTGTACAAATCATAACACAAGTAGGTGACGAGTCTCACTCAAGTCACAACACTACTTTGCCTTCACTTGGTTCAAAAACTCAATATTAAACCAAGTATCAAATATAAACGACGAATCAAATAAAGAAATCTACACTTTATAAATTGTGTAGGCAAGTTTCAGCTCATAGAAGAACTTGTAGAAGCGTTGATATGATCAGCTTTAAGAAGTGCAGTGATAACTAGTAAAAATAAGAGTTATCATGACCCATTTCAGACTTTATGTGTGCGTTAGTTTGAGAGATTAGGCTTAGTTTGCATCTATTTAGCTTAATTTTCACTCACTTTGCATTTTAGGAGCATTATTTAGTTTTTATGCATTTTTAGCAATAATTAGGCATTTTTAGTTCATCTATTTAGTTTTTTTCAATTTTTGTAGGAAGGACAGGACGTATGAAGGCATGCGGGTGAGTGGAATGCAGATCGAGACTAAGTCACGAGGCAGGTGGATGGCACCTAGGCGCCACCCTACATGCCCTTGCTAGGACTCCAGCACAATTCAACAAACACATGGCTTCCAGTGAGTTGGCACCTAGGCGCCAGCTAGGGGCACCTAGGTGCCACCTTACCAACATGCAGAGCAGCAGAGCAGGGTTTTTGAAGCCACAAGTCATAAAGCTTCTAAGGAGATGGCGCCTAGGCGCCAAGGCACGAATTACTAGGATTTGCAAAAAAGTTCTAAGTTACCCAAAACACAGAGTTTTGGTGCCTAGGCGCCAATACGCATCAATATGCGCAGATTCTAGTGCATGGGCTGCACAATTCAATTATACAAATAGATCCTAGGAGTTTGTGTATGGGAAGAGTCCAGAGAGAGAGCTCAAGAACGAACTACACAGCAAGAGAAAGACAAAATCATGATCAAATCATCGATTGAAGAGTGGATTCAACTCTGTTGGTAGAAGCCGTTGGAAAACCAATTTTCTCTTATTCTTTCTATTTTTCTTTCTCTGCATCCATGGATACTTTCAATATGGATGTAATGGATGTTATGATAATGTCTTTGAACTAAACCTACATTAGATGGATAATTATGATGAATTGAATTCTAAACTATATTGCCTTGGTTCTTTAAATTTAAGGAATGAATATTTGATTTTATATATGACTGTGTATGATTTACCTTTGCATATGTGGTTTTAATGCTTTTTACAAGATTAGCTTCCTTGCAAGATGATTTAATTGCTTGATTTATCCTTGGAAGAGAAAAAGCTTTGCTAGATCCATGTGCAGGGCATCGGTTTCCTCTTTGTTAAGGGGAGTTGTTTAATGGATAGGAATATACCGTTAAACCCTATGTAGTCATCAAACAGGTTATGAATTTATCAATTTCACTTTATTTAATGGCATGGGAACATAGCAATTAAATAAGGTGTAATTAGCCTAATATAGTGTTGGAAGACATATATAAAGATTATTGAACTTGGGCTAGTAAATCCATACACAGTCCAATTAAAAAGAACCAATGTAATATAGTTTAGATTCAAGGATTCCGGGTTATCCATCTGTCATCCCTGATTAGTAACCCCATTTCTAGTATCTCGCGGTTCCGTGAAGTTTACTCTAATTTCTTATTGCAATTATTAGCTTTAGTTTAAATCCATAAACTCAGAATTTTCTATCCATCGAAAGCAATTAAACTAATTAATAATTCCGGTTAACAATTCCTCGTGGGAATGATACTTTACTCACTCTTTATTACTTGACACGGCACATATACTTGTGTAAATAGTGAGCATTTTAATTAACATATACATAGCTCGTCAAGTTTTTGGCGCCGTTGCCAAGGAATTGTTTAGCTAATTATTTTTAGTTTTATTGCTTTCTTGTATAATTTTGTAGAATAGTTTATTTTCATAATTTTTTTAGTTTAGAATTTTTTTTGCTAGTTCAATTGAATTGGCTTTTGCATATTAATCTCATATCGCATGCGCCAAGGTAAATCTGGAAAGGAGATTGTTATCCCTTTTGATTCGGAACCCGAATGAACTTATTTGAGAAGGCGTCGTAAGTGTAGGGAAGCTAGGAACTAACAACATAATATGGAGTGCATCGAGAACTAGGACAAGAACGTTCACTCAAACCAACAGGATAACCAAAGGATTGAGATTCCAAATCATCCACCTCAAGATGATTTGGACCAACCCATTTGGGATCTCATTGTGCTGGGCCAGAATGCAGTTCAGACTAGCATTGCTCCTCCTCCTATTTGACACCAACATTTTCGAAATCAAACCAGTGATTTTCCAGATGTTCCTGTCCATTGGGCAATTCAAAGTGTTGGAAACAATGCTTCAAAACAAAATAAATTAATCAAAAACTGAGTTTTGATGATTAACAAAGACTAACTTGAGTATATTTTAAGTACTAATGAGTTTGTTATGTGATTTAAAGAATTTAGGTGGCCAAGTCGAACCCCAAGTCGACTTGGACTTCGACTTAGGATGAAGTCGATTCCAAAGTCGACTCAAATATCGACTTGAGAAAGAACCTCAAAAGACAAGTGAATTGACAAGTGAAGTCGCAGGTCAAGTCGACTCCAGATGCGACTTGGGTAGCCAAGTCGCAAACGAAGTCGACCTCGCTATCGACTTCAAACGCAAATAAGTGTCCAGCGCTGATTTTGGGGCACAAAATTGCCCAAGTCGCAGGCCAAGTCGACTCCATGTGCGACTTGGGTGAAGTCACAGGCCAGGTCGACTCCATCCGCGACTTGAGAAATTCAAACTTCAAAGATGCAGTTTTCAAGCCATTCAAGAGAATCTATCACTCAAGCTCAAAGCATGATTTCCAGAAGGACATCAAACCAAGTCTATCAAGTTCAAGGAATCAAGATG
>JAXCLR010009978.1:0-13084 GCA_035584095.1 Annona squamosa | reverse complement strand
ATCTAGGAGAGTTCTTATCTCATCCTATCTTATCCTGTGGGGCCCACATGTCTGGAGAGGCAAAAATGCAAAAAAAAAAAATTAATTGTTATTATTTTTAATATTTTACAATAACAAACAAGGCTTATAAGATACATAAACCATTTCCATAAATGCATTTACATAAAAATATTTCCTTTCATTCTTATTATTTACACTTTTGTGTAAAACACCCTATTTTCAGGGTAACCATTTCATAAAAATCCTTTTAGGATAACTTTCTTTAAAATGCATTCATGTCCTAATTTTTGGGCTTTTTGAAAGCAAAACATAAGCAAATGCATTTCTCTCTATCCAATAGTGACACTTAGCAAGTGATCATGCTATCTTTTGGAAGAGAATCCTTAACAGCACGCTAGCCAGGCGGCTGTTCCTTTATCGTGCTCCAATCTCAGAGAGGGTACCGCTGGCACTCTTGCCATCCCTTAGTGACTTAGCCATATGTAGAGTGGGCCCCGGTCATTCCAACCATGTTTTACAACCGGCCTATCCCGTGTACTGGTGCACCATACATCATCATGATGGACCGTAGTCCATTTAGTTTAAAGTATTACAGACCGCAGCCTGTGTCCTTTAAAACTGGGATCACAGACCTCAGTCTGCATTCATAACTTAAAAACATCACAAACTAAAGTCTGTGTCTTTAAAAAAATATATTTTTAAAAACACATCACAAACCATAGTCCGTGTCAACTTGTAAAGCAAGCGCACCCACTTTAAACAAGTTGTCATTTGAAATCTAATTTTAGGATGTCCTTCCTTAAATTCTTTCGAAAATATTTTGAGTAAAACATTTTGATAAACATTTTAAATGTTTGAAAAATAATACATCTTAAAATCCTTATAAAGAATTTCAAGACCATTGAATTTTCAAAATTAAACTATATATTTTCTAAAATTTTCTTGGTTTCTATTTCGAGGCCTTTTGCTCACAAAAGTTATGCAATTATGATACCCTTTCTCAACCACCCTAATAATCAAATTATTGTCCACCAATCTGATATACCATTTTTACATAAGGGGCTTGCATAATCTTTTGCGTACCATTTAGCAACCCGAAATCAAACAATTTTATGAACTCAATATATGAGGTTGGTCATCATTAAATCCCTTTCAACACATTCATATAAACATTTTTCAAGACATTTTCAACATAGATTTCCTTATCTAAAGGAAATCAAAACTTTTCGAATATTATTTCAAAACATATGGACTATGTCCAAATCATCATTTATTATTTAATTATCATGACTTAGCAAAACAAATCTTTTTCATAAATTAATTCCCCATTTCCTTTTCCTTTCATAAACATAATTTTTTATCATAAATTATTGTAGAAATAACTCAAAACTTATTTACAAATAATACTTTGTGAAAAAGGGTAAATTTATAAAACACTTTTGAAACAACATCATAAAGAACTTGCTTGCTTATAAGCAAATTCTTAAAAATCATCGACATAAAATGTGAAATCCTTTGAAAATATTATCGTGGAGAATTTGCTTACTCATAAGAAAATTTCTCAATCTATTAACATAAAGCATTGCCAATCCAAGGCAACACTTGTGATAAATTTTTTATCTTAAAATCATTGCTTCCTTCCTATGAAGCAAACCTTGAGGCTTTTCATTAAAGCCATCATTTTCCAAAACTTGTGGCTTTACAATAAAACCTTCATTTTTCAAAACTTGTGGTTGCCCATTCCTCAACACATAATCATAAATATTTCATTGACATATCATCATATAGAAAGAAAGCAACATTTTAGAAAGTTTGCTTACTTACCTGAGATCACCATAATCCATTTCTTCCATTCTTTTTCTTGCCTTTGCCTAAATAGATGAAAATAACATTTCATTTATATACATCACTTCAAATGCTTGCATCACCTAGGGTTTTTCAACTTACATAAATCCATTTGGATTTACATTATACCAGCTTAACCCACTTATCTTTCAAGTTAGGTGTTCATTCGTAACCTATACATCACTTTATTCATTCATTCATTTTTAATACCTTTATGTAGGGTAAACATTTCAACATATTATAAACTTTTGTTTAATCCACATATGAGGGTTCCTTACCTTCCATTTATCATTTAACATCCCTTCTTTACATTTTTTACATTGGTGCTCATCTAAGGCGCCTATTCATGAGTTAGGACTATTAATCTAAATTTCAAAATTTTGAGACTCTATAATTTTTTCAAAACAGCTCTATACTTCCTCATTTTACGATTTTTTTCTTCGATTTTTGCATCTTAGCTACTCATACATGGCCATCCTCCCTTCTTGCCATCCATACTTCCCACATTTACTCACTTGATCACGCATATATTATGTGTAATTCAAGTTCATATAAAACAACACTTTGTTTTGAAATTTTATCAGATTTCCATCCATGTTTGCATTTTATCAAATCTTATTTAGTCGTTCCTCATCTTTGTCATACATACCCTTTACGTGCTTCCCATTTCTTACACATAGATTATGTGTTTCTTAATATTTTTTCAAAACAACCACTTATCTCTAATTCCAGCATGAATAAAGCCCTTAATTAGCATATAATTTAAGGTTCATTTTTAAAATTTTTATCCACTTATCATAGGGTTCCCAAAACAGAAACATTAAAATCCATTTTTTGTCATTTCAATGCTCTCTTTAGCAACATGGTCTAAACAGATTTTTAATCCAAATTTTTCAGCCTTAAACCATGCTTTTCTTTACCAAAATTTAGGATATTAACACATATTTGAATTCCATAATTAAGTGGTTTCCATATAGCAACTTACTAATCCCTTTCTGGTACCGTTTTCACCCCATTTGGACATCCCTTTGCATATCTTCAAAAAATCAAATTTAGGGTAATCTTGTTTACCTCTAATAGCTTAGACCCTCATAATCACTTGCTTATATCCCATTATAAGTCAAATTCCATCACAAAAATCTAGAATTTAACATTTATCTTGATTTATTCCTTAAGTTGTCCATAATGCTGAATTCAGGCACACTGAATTCTCAAAATCTTGAATTAATATCAAATTAAGTATTTTTTATTCGAAATTTCTACCATACCTTAATAATTACATGAATTAATCAAAATAAATATTTTCAGCATAAAATATTTAGTATTTCTATTTATTTTTGTATTTTTACTCTGCTGGACAGCAGCATCCCTTCTCAGATAACCTGAATCACGTAAATTATGGGACATATTTATACCCATTAAAACCTAATTTTTATTTTTTGTGTGATCCAAAATATGTCTTATATATCTTGTAAAAGTTTCAGCCTAAAATTATTTGTAATAAAATTATTAAAAATCCATTGGTTAGCTTATCCTGCCACCCATTTAATCTTGTCCAGATTGATTTTCCCGGATTTTTAATTTGCAACGTGCTTATCCTTTTAAGCTAAAAATTTGGTCGTTCCTTCAACACCAATCATAAGTCTTCCCACAAATTTCTATGCTAAAACTCATTTATTAACTATTTCTTCCATATTTTCTTTTCCAGGTCCAAATTTACTACGCATGAGTGTAGATTGGATGATATAGTTTGATTAATCCCTAAGTTAAACTTTATAAACTAACATATTTAACTAAGAATATTTAATCTTTGAAAAATTTTACTTAAGAGATTTTTTATGATTCAAAACCATGATTCCAAATCAAGAAGAAAACTTGAAAATTGGAAAGCTTAAACTCAACGGGTACTTACTCGATTTGGTTGAATCTTTGCCCCGAGCTTCCCGAGATTTTTCTTTCCTTTTTCCTTCTCTTTTCTCCCTTTTCTTGCTTCTGGGGTTGTGTGAGGTTTGCTGAATTTTTGGAGAATTTGTTTCTCCTTAGTTTCCTCTCTTCTCTCTCTCTCTCTCTCTCTCTCTCTTTCTCTTGCTATGGACGTCACTTGGGTTGGTTGCTGGAATTTTCTAGCAACTATGTCCCCTTTTTTACTCCATTTGAAGTCCACATAAATGTGCACTTATCCCTTGTGCACTTGGCTAATTTTTACCCAAGTAAAATTGAGTAATTATCTTAATGAAAAATCACAAAATCATGCATTGATGGGCCACCTAGTTGTCCACACATGGGATGTCCACCTTGCTGCCCATTTTGGCATTTTGTGGCTAATATTTCCTACCCCTTTAATCCTTCATTAACTATGCTAGAGGTTAGACTAATTACATGGGAATTTTAGAATTTTTAAAAATCAAAAAATCTAATTTTTTGGGTGCTAATCCACCCATCTCTTGCCACCTCAACCCCATGATTAATTGCTTTGTCTTTTCCTCCATAAATGGGTTTTTTCCATTTGTGATTAAGCAAATCCCTTGATAATTATCTTAATCCATTCCTACCATATCGCTTATCTCATCGATTTATCCATCTCGCTTGAGTTTTGTCTCAAACCGAGTTTTTTAACTCAAGTTATAATCATTTGAATTTGCCCTTGGAGTGTAGGCTAAAAGTAATTAATCATTGCCTTAATCCCATCATGATTTTCATAATCTAATCCATTCAAAAGATTGGGCCCACCATCGTGAGCTTACTTGTTAAATTTCATCGAAATCATCTTTGTGAACTTCGAATTACGAATTTTTTATCATTTTTTACCTTAATTTCATAATTACAATTTAGTCTCTATAATTTAAATCATGATTATTAACATAATCATTCATGATACATTGTCACCTTTAAATCTTCATTAAACTCCTCGGGTCATACCTACTCACTTTGGGCTCCAGCGATTAAATTTTTAATCACTATTCCTAACTAAAACCCTAATTGCAAAATATCATTAATCATAAAATCATTCAAAATTTATTCAAGACATACATGTATTATAATTATATGTCAAATGCCTTCAAATGAGTTCTACTCGGATCCGGGTAAACATGTAGCATACATTCATATCTCAGCATATGGGGATTTATATCTCCCATTAACCATTTTTCATGCATATTCCATTTTTTTTATGTCTGTGCTCATTGTAAGCATATAAGTGACATTTTAAGCTTCATAAATAAATCTCAAATATTGAGATAATTAATCCTCATTCATACAGAAACTTCCCCATGCATGTTATCGAATTTTCATGCATATTTTTCATTTTAGCAAATTCAAATAAGTTACATATCATCCATTAACACATATGCTTCACATATGTTCAACATATAACACATATATTATGTGTTTCTTAAGTTTTCTTAACACAGATACTTTCACCCTTTTTCATCATCATTAAACCCCTTAATTAATATATCCTTAATTAATATATATTTTATCGTTTAATTTTGGATTTTTAATCCCTTTATCACTGATTTCCGAAACAGCCATCGTAAGACTCAATTTTCATCATTTCAACGCCCCTTTCATGACTTAAATCATAATAGATTTTTAAGTCATAATTTTCAACAACTAAACATGCTTTTCCTAACCAAAATTTAGGTTATTATCACATATTTAAAATTCAAAATTCGTTGGTTTCCATCACAGCAACTTATTCATGCATACATCGTATCCTTTTCACCCATTTTGATGTGTCCAAACTTATGTCCATAAAATCACATTTAGGGCTAACCTTTTCAAACACTTTTGGACACTCAAAGTACCTTAAAATAGGGTATTTTACCCTCCATAACATCCATAAATTATTTCATTAAAACAGTAACAAAAATCATAAGAAAATCATCCATTTTGGCCCCCCTTTGGATGTCCCTTGAGCATGTCCTAAAAAATCAGATTTAGGGCAAAAATAATCCAGCCCTCTTTGGACATCAAAAGGGTCCATAATTTAGGGTACTTTACCCTAAAATTAATCTATAAATAATTTAAGCACTTCTTTTTATCATGTTTAATCCAAAATGGAGAAATCAGGTCATTTCTTGAAACTTAGAAGTTCATACTAGCTAAAATCATCAACCAATGCTTAAATCATCATAAGTAATTCAAAATAACATGAATACATCCAAATCAACATGCTCAAATCATACAGAAACTTGGTTTAAGGTTTTGAGATTTTCCAAATTGGTTTTCATCTCAAAATTCCATCTAAACTTCCATTTTCACTCTCTTGAACTCTTGATTGCATTTAAATCTTTCAAAAATAATTCAATACTCATATTAAGGCATAATAACTCAGCATTTAAGATTTCTTTATGAACCATATTCATGGCTCATGAATTGAGAGAAAAAAACTTGATTTAGGTGATTCAAAACATAGATTTCACTTACTTGAATCAACCCTAACTTGATTCCAACTTAAGTTGCTTGATTCCTCTTCTTTTTCTCCTCCTTTTTCTTCCTCCTTTTCTTCTCTTTTTTCCTTTTTCCCTTGCTGGTTTGGACATGCCCAAGAGTGCTCAAGCTTTAGCACAAATTTGGGAAATTTCTTCCCCTTTTCTTGCATTGCATGTTTTAAGCTATATCTCCCATTATTGATTTTTTAAGCAACTAGTGGGACCCATTTGCCACATGTCACGAGGGTAATTTAATTCTACCTTATCATTTGAGGACATCATATTTTTATATCAAAGTAAAATATGCATTTTCTATTTTACAAAAATCTACAAAATCCATGCATTTATGCATTTCATCATTGTCCACAAGTAGACACCCCTTTTTAGCTTAGGTTTTGACTTTTTTTGTCAAAATTTACACACATTTACACGTCCAATTACTTCCCCTAGTCATTAGGCAGCTTAGGCATATTTTTTAGGATTTTTAAAAATCACATTTCATGCCCATTTTGCCCTTGGATGTCCCATGCTCTTGCCACATACCCTAAGCTCAATTTGAGTTAGATATTAGCCTTGAATTTTCCATGGATTTTACCTTTAAATAATTCTTAAAATCCAGATAATCCAGTGAATTTTTGACACCTTGCATAGCATTTAAATATGTCATTTTCAAAAATGCTTTTTATTAAATGTTATGGTAGTCTAGGGTACACAAAGTCAATGCTAGGTACCTTTTTCTAGTTAAAAACTTTTACATGGTAATTAGCTTAATCAAATCCACTCGTTTCATAGATTTCATAATTTTATTCAATTATTTCAAATTTCATTGCAAACTGACATTTCTATGTCAAGTTATGAACCTTTGAAATTTTCATTGAAGTGTGAGATTAAAAATACATAAAAATGAATAATTATCACCTTAATCTCATTACTTGTGCCTTAATCCAATCCAATCATAAGGTTGAGCCCAAAATCTTGAGCTTGCCTTTAAATTTTCATCTCATTTCGCCTTGTAGGCATAAAGTTATGAATTTTCTATGATTTTCAACATAATTCCATAATTTCTATTTTAATCTCCATTAATTAAATCATGAAAATTAAAATAAATATTCATGCCAATTAGCACCTGCTAATCTTCCTTAAGCCTCATTAGTCATCCTGACTCATTTTGGCTCCGGCGATTAATCTTAATCACCTTTCATAATTGCAAACTAGGGTTTACAAAAATTCATAAATTCATGAAAATCATCCAAAACTCAATCAATTCACACATAATTCATGTAGAGTATAAATGCAATTATATGAGTCTTACTTGGGTCTAGGTATTACAATCCTCTCCTCCTTATAATAGGTTTTGTCCTGAAACCGTCTACTTTTGAAATAACATGGGGATACTTTTTTCTACTTCTTCCTTCCGTTTCCAAGTAGCTTCACTTTCGGAATATCTATTCCATTGAACCTTAACATACTCAATTTCTCTATTTTGAAGCTTTTGCACCTTATGATCTAGAATCCTAACAGGTCTTTCCTCATAATTCGAGTGATCTTGAATTGGTAGGTTCTCTGCTACTAACACATGTGTTGGATCTAGAACATAATTTCTCAACATTGAGATATGAAAAATATGATGGACTAAAGCTAAGGTTGGAGGCAATGCTATTCTATAAGCTAACTTTCCAACCTTCTCTAACACTTCAAATGGCCCAATAAACCTGGGATTCAACTTGCCTTTTTTTCCAAACCTTGTGACTCCTTTGAATGGCATGATGATAACTCGTAAAAATGCAAGTTATCACGACCCATTTCAGACTATATTTAGTGTTAGTCCAAGAGATCAGGCATATTTTGCTTCCATTTAGCTTAATTTTCACTCACTTTGCTTTTTAGAAGCATTATTTAGTTTTTATGCATTTTTAGCATAAATTAGGCATTTTTGGACCATTTATTTATTTTATTCATTTTTTGTAGGAAGGATGAACAAGATAAAGGCATGCGGGCGAGTGGAATGCACGTCGGGACTAAGTCACAAGGCATGTGGATGGGGCCCAGGCGCCACCCTATATGCCCTTGCTAGAACCCCAAAACAATCTAGCAAACAAACAACTTCCAGTGAGCTGGTGCCTAGGCGCCAAGGCAATGAATTTCTACGGTTTCCAAGAAGGCTCTAAGTTACTTAGCACACAGAGAGTTGGTGCCTAGGTGCCAATATGCATCCATACGTGCATATTTCTGTGCGTGTGTTGTGTAACTCGACTTATAAATAGGATCTAAGGGTTTGTGTGCAAGAGGACAACCCAGAGAGAGACTGGAACGGGATTACACAGTCAAAGAAAGATGAAAGCATGATCAAAGCACGAATTGAAGAGAGCATTCGACTCTGTTGGTGGAAACTGCTGGAAAACCAATTTTCTCTTTATCTTTCTATTTTTCTTTCTTTGTTTTTCTGGATACTACAATAATTGATGTAAAGGATTTTATGATCATGTCTTTGAACTAAACTTCCTTTAGCTGGATAATTAGGATGAATTGACTTCTAATTATATTGTATTAGTTCTTTAAAATTTTAGTAATGAATATTTGATTTTTCTATATGATTGTGTGTGATTTACCTTTGCACATGTGGTTTAATGCTTTGTACAAGACTAGCTACCTTGTAAAATGATTTAATTGTTTGATTGATCCTTGGAAAAGGAAAATCTCTGCTAGATCCATGTGTAGAGCATAAGTTTCCTCTTTATTAAAAGGAGCTGTTTAACGAATAGGAATATACTATTAAACCTTGTGTAGTCAATAAATAGGTTATAAACTTATCAATTTCACTTTATTTAATGGCATGGTAACATAGCAATTGAATAGGGTGTAATTAGCTTTATATAGTATTAGAAGACATAAAAATTATTGAACTTGGGCTAGTAAATCCACGCACAATCTAATGAAAAGAACCAATGCAATATAATTTAGATTCAAGGATTCTGAGCTATCCATCTACCGTCCCCGATTGATAAACCCGCTTCTAATATTTCAGCGATTCGATGGGCTCTACTCTGATTTCTTGTTGTGTTAGTTGGCTTTAGTTCTAAGTTCAAACTCACAATTCTCTACCCATCGAAAGCAGTTAAACTGATTAATAATTCCGGTTAAACAACTTCTCGTGGGAACGATACTCTACTCACTTGTTATTACTTGATTTGGCACGTATACTTGCATCAAAAGCGAGCATTTTATTAGACATATACGTAGCTCGTCAAGTTTTTGGTGCCATTGCCGGGAAATTAGTTTAACTAATTATTGATTAGATTTATTGCTTATTTGTACAATTCTTAGATTAGTTTATTTTCATAATTTCTTTTAGTTTCGAATTTTTTCACTAGTTTCAATTGAATTGGTTTTTGCAGGTTAATCTCATTTTGCATGCACAAAGGTAGAGCCGGAAAGGAGACTGTTATTCCTTTTGATCTGAAACTTGAATGAACTTATTTGAGAAGGTGTCACAAGAGTAGGGAAGCTAGGAGCCGACAGCATACTATGGAGCGCATCGAGAATCAAGACGAGAACGTTCATGCAAATCAATAGGGGAACTAAAGGAGTGAGGTTCTAATTCATCCACCTCAAGATGATTTGGATCAATCAATTTAGGATCTCATCCCGCTTGAATAGAATGCAGTTCAGACTAGCATCACACCTTCTCCTATCGACACCAACAACTTTGAGATCAAACTAGTGATTTTTCAGATGCTCCAGTCCATTGGACAGTTCAGGGGAATGTCTTTTGAAGATCCACACCGTCATCTGTGGAATTTTCTACAAATCATGAACACGTTCAAGTAAAATGGGGTCTCTAATGAAGCAATGCGATTACGAACTTTTCCATTTTCATTGAGGGATAGAGCTTCAGAGTGGCTAGATTCTTTGCCCCCAAATTCTATCCATACGTGAAATGACTTGGCTCAAAAATTCCTAGAGAAATATTTCTCGTTTGCCAAGTTAGCCAAGCTGAGGATGTATATAGTCTCATTCAAACAACATAAAGAGGAGAATCTATCAGAGGCATGAGATCACTTCAAAGACCAGCTTTGGAAATGCTCGCATCATGGAATTCAGTCGTGGGTTCAAATTCAAATTTTCTACAATGGTCTCCAAGATTGCACCCTTCATATGGTGGACTCATTGTCAAACGGTTCTCTGCTAAGGAAAAGCTACTGAGAATCATACACACTACTTGAAAACATGGCGGCCAACACATATCAACTGCCATCTGACAGAAGCCGAAGTGGGGATCTACTCCAACTGGACGCAGTTTCATCGATAAAGGCCCACATCGACGCTTTATCTAGGCAAATTCTGAATCTATCTAAGCCAGCCAACGTCAGTGCGGTAGGAACCTATACCACAGCAGCCAACAACAGTAGGTATTTGCACATGGTGTGGAGAATTCGGTCATCCTAGTGATGAATGTGCCTCCAATCCGGAGTCCATTAATTACGTGGAAAATTTCCAGAGAAATCCAGCAAATCCATATGCGAATAACTACAACCTAGGCTGGAGAAATCATCCTAATTTCTCATGGAACAACCAGACGAGGCCGAATCAGCCGCCTGAATTCTCGTAGTAGCCCTCACAGCAATAGCCAGCAAGGCCATCTCAATTTAATCCACCACCGCGAGAAGGGAAGAAATCTGATCTGGAAAATCTCTTTATGCAATTCATGCAATCCCAGATCACGGCGAACAGGAACTTGGAAGGACAAATAGGCCAACTGGCCTCAGCCCTAAATAACCGGCCTCGAGGTTGATTGCCGATCGATACAGAGCAAAACCCGAAAGAAAAAGGCAAAGAGCATGTGCAAGCAGTCACATTGCATTGTGGAAAGTAGTTACCCGATGCAATTCCACCCGAAGCGGTTACTAAACCCACTAGTCCTCTGATTCAACAGTCAAAGGAGGTAGAGGAGCCAGACACTACTAGAAGCAACTGAACGATTCACCATAAATCATAGGCCGCCTCCTCCTTTTCCTCAAAGATTCGTAAAGAATAAAAAGGAGGGAAAGTTCAAGAAGTTTTTAGAGGTATTAAAGCAGCTACACATCAACATACCTCTCGTCAAAGCCTTGGAACAAATGTCGAGCTATGCTAAATTCATAAAAGACGTACTATCCAAGAAAAAGTGGTTGACGAAATTCGAGACAGTGGCGTTAATAGAGGAAACCAGTGTTATGGTGCAGAGGAAGTTGCCTCCTAAGCTCAAGGATCCAGGGAGTTTCATTATCCCATGCACAATTGGAAACCAATATTTTGGGAGAGTCCTATGCAACTTGGGAGTCAGCATCAATTTCATGCCTAAGTCGATTTTCAAAAAACTGAGCATTAGGGAAGCTCGACCTACTACAATCATGCTGCAACTGGGGGATCGATCTATGACATATCCGGAAGGCATTATCAAAGATGTTCTTGTCAAGGTGGATAAGTTCATCTTTCTTGCGGATTTCATTATCCTGAATTATGAAGAAGATCGGGACGTTCCAATTATTCTGGGTCGACCTTTTCTTGCAATGGGCAAAGCTATCATCAACGTATAGGCTGGAGAGCTAACCATACGGGTTCAGAATGAACGTGTAACTTTTAGCACATTCAAGGCGATACAATTACGAAATGATCCACACGAATGCTTAATGATTGACTTAGTGGATTCGGCAGTTCAGGCCGAATTCCACATCTCAGCTTTCAAAGACATTCTAAAAGCATCGCTGGTTGGAGAAAGTAGCGAATCTGATGATGATTCAATAGAGATGGTATGATATATGCAGCAATCTCCAACATTCCCATGATACTCGCAGAAATTCGAATCGTTGAAGCTCAAGACAAAATCTTTTAAACAGTTAAAGTCGTCGACCGAAGAGCCGCTTATTCTGGAGCTGAAACCCCTGCTAAAGCGCCTCAGATATGCCTACTTGGGAGCGAAATCCTCACTCCTGATGATTATTTCTTCTGTATTGGATCCCATGCAGGAAGAAAAACTACTCAGAGAGTTCACTTAGAGATCACAGAAAGCCATAGGATGGACCATTGCCGACATCATAGGCATCAGTCAGTCTTTTTGCATGCATAAATTCAAGTGGAAGAGAAGTCCAGACCATCTATTGAAGCGCAGAAAAGGTTGAACCTCATCATGAAGGACGTGGTCAAAAAGGAGATCATCAAGTGGCTAGATGCAGACGTTATATACCTGATCTCTGACCGCTCTTGGGTTAGCCCGGTGTAGTGCGTTCCGAAGAAAGGTGGCATGATGGTTGTTTTCAATGAGAACAACGAGTTGATCCTGACCAGGACAGTTACTGGTTGGCGAGTTTGTATGGACTACCGCAAGCTGAATAAAGCCACTTGAAAAGATCATTTTCCTCTCCCATTCATTGATTAGATGCTGGACAGGTTGGTGGGGCAGGAGTTTTATTGCTTTCTAGATGACTATTCAGGCTACCACCAGATTATGATAGCATTGGAGGACCAAGAAAAGACCACATTCATATATCCATATGGCACGTTTACATTTAGGTGAATGCCTTTCGGCCTATGCAATGCTCTAGGTACATTTCAATGTTGTATAATGGTCATTTTCACTGACATGGTGGAGGACTTCCTAGAGGTATTCATAGAAAATTTCTTGGTGTTTGGGAATTCCTATGATGAGTGTCTGTCCAACTTATCGAAGATGCTCCAATGTTACGAGGATACGAACTGTGGCGCCCCGAACCGAGGTGCCTAGAAGCCTTACTCCGGGATCGTTTTGATTGGTAAACGTGACTCAGGAT
>JAXCLR010009977.1:0-13087 GCA_035584095.1 Annona squamosa | reverse complement strand
TAGGACAACAACACATCCACTCAAGGGTAATAAATAGTAATCAGCGGTGATGGGCTAATTTCGGAGCAATATAATGATTCCCAAACTCCTTCCTCAGCTTGTTAACTTCTCTCCCTTTTGTATCATAACTTCAAAGCATGCACACATATAAGGGAACAGGTAAACCGATTTTCTTAATGTAACACCCCACTCTCGAGGTGTCATGGACATGGTCTACTGTAGCAAAGTTGAGAATATCGTAATGAATAAAATCTCTGAAGATGAAAATAGATACCAAGATGCAAAATCATAAAAATTTTAACTATTACATCTCATGTTTACTCACCATGAAGTTATTATACATATTCAGTGTCTATAATCAAAACAAGTAAACATTATAAGATAATTTCAATAAAATTTAAATTTTTTTGACTTTCGCTCTGCTAGATTCGTCTTTTTTCTGTGTTAATAGAAGCTCTAGTTTAGCATTGTATTCATGAATTTTCACTGAAAATAAAATTATGTGAACTCAAAACTCAAAAAGTAAAAATATATTTTTACTAAATTTATTTTGCAATCATTTTGATTTTTCAACAACAAAAACAATATCTATATCTTTTATGCACAACAAACTATAGTTAATGAAAAATTTAAAACATGTTGATACATGTGCACACATATGTTAATTTTAAATCATGTATTCACACTGTAGATATTACTATCTACTTGCACTCGCGTGCAGCCATGCTACATATTCGTGAGCTAATTTATCTTCTTTAGTAGTCATTAGATTGCTACCCAAGTACTACCATACTACTTTTACTCATTGGCAGCAAGCTCAATTTGCAATTATCCTTCATGCTCATGCACTATGATTAATGCATTACTTAAATTCACTACTTAACATGATTAAAGATATTTTAAAATAATAATGCTCATATTTGAATAAACCAATTTGAAAGAAAATTTCAAATTAAATAAATAATCACATTTTGTAGCAAATTACAATATTCACATAATATTTTCAAAGTCATACTTTGGTAAAAGTTTACTTACCTCTAAGAATGCTTCAAACTTCTTTTTAATCTCTTGAAATAGTCTCAAGTTTCTCTTCCTAATTTCATCACAACATATTCATTATTTCACCTTATTTTTTTTATAAATATTGTTTAAATTTTCATTTATGACCTCTTCAAAATTTTCATAATTTTATTTGGTCAAAATTATATTTTCTATTTATTTAGTGAATTCCTAGCTAATATAAGACATTTTTGCAAACTATTTCATTTGAAAGGCTTTTTTATAATTTTTCTAAACCTTTTCTTATGAAATTCCTTCACAAGTCAAGAGGTTAATTTATAAAAATCTTTTATAATATCTCATGCAAATTTTTTAGGAAGATTTGGATTTTTCTATAATTTCTTCAAAATAGATACTTTTTTACAAAATTATAAATTCATGGAGGGTTTTCTATAAAATTTCGATCAACTACAATTCTTCTTCTTCCTTCTCTCTACTCCGCCCATCTCTGTCAACATTCGGCAGTTGCGGAAATTGCACAAATAACCCAGAATTTTCCTCTGGGCACATATCTGGGTTCCTTATTTGATATAGATTCATCCAATACTTTTCTTTTCATAAATAGAGGAAATCTATAGAGTTTAGAAAAAAAGCAGATGAATTATAGAAACTTAAAATTCTTATTGAATCTTCAACAATAAAATATGAAAATTTTCACTTATCTAATTGGTGTACTAACGGAGGAATTTACTGAAACGGATCTGAGAATTACATAAGTTTTCTTCCCAATCTTAACTCAACAATGTTCGTTTCCATCTTGCTGTCTTCATGCGTTCTCACTGTGCGCTGCACTTTTTAAAATCAGTTGCTGCTAGCCAACGCTCGCCCGCCAATGCTCGCCATTAATGTTCATAAATTAAAGTAAATTATATCATTAGATATTTACGGCTATTATACTTAGCAACATCCATGGTGTCAAGGAAGTTCTTGAGTACTGCTAGAATCAATGAAGCATATATCTAATTTTGTATTTATTAATGTTATCTTCTTCTTTTTTTAAATGAATGCGTTCAACGTTAAGGTTATTGGATCCTCATGGTTTGCGGAGTTGGAGCACCTGCTATTGCATGTATTGAAATCTCTCACGTTTCATCTGATTCGATAGGTTGGAGTGTTTTTTCAGTTTCCTCTTTGCATGTTTATCTTCCGATTGACCCCCATCAAGATAGTATAATGTGTGTTTTGTGCATTTATGGCCAGGGACCATTTCTCATCACAATTTTAACATAGGCCACGATTTGGATGTTTCTTCATTTTAGATTAAGTGATTCGTTTTAGCCTTAATGGAGGTTTTCTGGTTGCTGCACCCCTTAATTTTGATTGGTTTTTGTCACTTTTAGTTGTCTGTTGTCGACAATTTAAGTACTTAGTTTCGGTACTGCAGCGAGTCCAACGGTTGCAACAGATAAAAGTCCCATATTATCCCTCAGCCAGCTTAAGAAATGACTGATCGTAACGTGTTCAACTAAGCTACTAGCCTAAATATAGAGTCAAACACATAAAGCTCTTAATGGGCATAGAGTATTGAGGGTGAGTCGTGACACATGGCAAAGGGATTGCGGGGATTTTACAAAATACAAGATTTATATTTTAAAATTAAATAAAAATGTAATGTATTTAATTAAATATTTGTTATTACGCATTTTTATAGTAAAATTTACATTCCCATTAAAGCAAACTTTTAATTAAACTCATGTCTTGAAAATTTTAAAAAGATATTCAAATAAATATTAAAATTTTGTTGTGTTTTAGTATGAATAGTTACATACTCTTATATTTTACTTCAAATGGGTATTATCCTCAAAAATGATTATCGTGACATATTGCTACTTGAATAATTAAATAGTCGATAGCATGGAAAGACCTGGTTTGCAATAGGGTCTAAAATGGAGCTGCTCGAGCTTCAATTAATTAAAATTTCAGCAAGCTAAATCTATTTTTTTAGCAACGACATCACTTCTGTTGCTAAAAGCATAGCTTCTTTCAGTGAATTAATTCTTAACAGATTGAAGAATTACAATAAAATTTTCATGAATTACAAGCTGAGTGTCATCTATCAAGCCCTAAAATAATTGCAAAAAAAAAAAATTTCGTTTTGTTTACGAATTACTAGCTAGCTTGGAATGATTTATCTATAACACATTGACAATATTAGTGGAATTTGAAGGACTTGGCTTGCAGCGATCTCATCTCGCGAGTCCTCTTTTCTTCTGATAACTGCTTGGCAAACCTATTATGATTTATGAACAATATAAAACCACGATTAGTGATAATAAAATTTCATATACACATAGGGACATTCTAGAATGCAGTCGGCTGCGGATGAATAGCATATTGATAATAAAATTAAAAAATTTTCTACTCATCATATTTGGACATTTATTTTGGTACTAAGCCAAATTTCATCTAACTCAGTGTATGAGCTTTATGTAAACTGGTGTGGAATTAATAAAATGATTTAGTTTAAGTATTAATTTTAAAATTATATTTTCAACATTTAAACAATCCAAAACATTTTTTATATAAATAAAAAATTATGTAAGGTATTACTACTTCCAATACGTCATTGAACAAACCTAAATATTTTGTAAATTCACACGAACCAAGAATCTGAATGGTATCTTTATAAAAAAAAAAGAATCTCATTAGTATGATTTTTGGTACCTTAATATGACAATTGATATTGATTTAAATGACCTATCTGATTTTAGTTTTATGATCGATATGAATGCTATTTATAGCCGACTACACCCTAGCATATCCTTGGTTGCAAATGGGTGGCACGTTGATAAAATCAAAATCACACTGGTCATATAATTTACTTGTTTTGTGGTGATGCCAAAAATTAATTTTATTCAAGTTTTGAGTGGATCTTACATGCTTTAAAATATAGATATATATAAATTATGAAAATAATTAAATTTATAATGTTACAATACTTTATGTAATTATTTAAAGATTAACATTTTAGAAGGTTTAAATATTAAATTAACGACTTCGAAATCAATATACAAATCAGTATTTACTATATTAATTTTGTACTTTTTATGAACCTCAGCTAGATATATTTGTGTAATACATACTTTTCAAAAGTGGAATTTATGATGTGAAAGCTTACATGTCAAATTAACTTTTTGATGGTCGCAAGTTTGACAATGACAAAATGGGCTTAGAAAAATAATAGTTAGATTATTATTTTTAAAAAGTTCATTAACTAAACCGTTACAACTAGTGGGTGGTTTATCAAAAGACAAGAGTGTCAGTATTCGTGGAATACCCGCTCAAACAGGGGCAATGAGGCAACTACGTTGTAACGTTTTCTCTGGACAAATGGCCGCAAATGGGCAGATGCCCATTGAACGATGAGTGTTTTAACTCAAGAGGTGAGGGATGTACGAACAGAGAATTAAAGAGAGAAATAGAGATTACGTGCAGCCAAGTTGTCGTTATACAGAGGAGAAGATTTTGAAGAAAGTAGTGAAGGTTGCTTCTCTTGCTTCGTGTAGAGTTAAGTGGAAAATTATCTTGGTTGAGATTTAAACACCTTGTTGGTAATTATTTAGATTTTTCTTAAATCCAAATGAGTATGATGTATATTATTTGCGATTTTGGGTATTTGACGGTAGCTTAAAATTTATTCATAGCATCCAGAAATATATTCCATATGAGAAACTTGCGATGTCAGATCTAGAAATAGAAATCCATTAATTAAAGTTAACTTGGGTAATTAGGTTTATACTTGTTTTATTTATAAGTCTATAATAAATTTTAATTAAGTGGAAGAGGAGAGATTTAGGCGTAGCTATGGACGATATGAAATTTTGTTTCGGACAAAGGAAATTTTTTCAGAAAATCCCTATGAATATAGAAAATTGCAAAAATTTCTGGTGCTAAAACTTTGTAGGAAAACCCTTTGATCCCTCCCCATTTCGCCTAGGCTATTGGCTCACATCTAAGCATATAGGCCGTCATAGCGTGCTCAACGCCTGCGCTAACTCGTGGGTTAGAAGACTAGGCCCAGGTGGAGCCCAAAGAAACCAGAGATGAGCTGGGCCCAAGCGAGATGTAGGAGAGAGTCACCAACGATAATGACTTTGGTGCAAGTGGCGATTGACTCCGGTAGCAGTTAAACTAGGCTAGGCCTAATATGTTAAGCCCAAAGATGAGCGGCCCAGAATAGTGGCAGCCCAAAAGGCGGACATACCTAGAAGCCAAGTTGTCCAAAAGGCCGTGTTGCAGGCTCGCTTGGAAGTGCCAGTGATGGCTCCACGTGCCATGTGGCTCGTCTAGAGCTGTCCACACATAATCTCTTGTAAAATATTATTATGGGATTTAATTTTGGCAAAATAGTCAATTTCTAGGGTTTTGAACCTTCTGATCAAACGGAAGGCTCTAATTTTCCATTGGAGACTTAGATTATAGAGTCACAATGGCCAAATTTATAAATCAAGATCAAATCATGACTTGTAGCCCAAATAAGATAGAAGCCTTAATATGGTGGAAATAATCTTCATTGACATATTCACTAAGTTAGGTGTTAAATAAAGAAGAGAATATAGACATACTCCAATTAGAAGACATGAAATGCATGTAAGCTTTCTTATTTTATATTTAATTCTATTTACTGAGTTTACTCATTATATTTATGTATTGTTGTCTCATAGATGCTCCAGCAGGTGATACTTCGTGACATTATCTTACGTAATTGGGAAGCATAACTAAGTTTGTTTCTATTATTTACTTTATTTTATGGAGACAATGTAATAATTGACTATGATGGTATGATTTGGATGTGTAGCACTCGTCGCGAGCGCTACGATGGGTTCGGAATCGTTTTTCGGGCCTTGGAAATGTGGGTCGTGTTGGACAGCAATATGGGCTTAGTTTTCCTGCATCCACATGGGATAAAATGAGTTAGACCTCACGTTTGTTTTAGAAAAATTGGCATATGGGTATTTTCTCATGATTTTGGCGGCATGACGGCTAAGACAGGGCTTTCCGTATACGGGTCAAGTCACAAATCCGGCAGCATAACGGCAGCGTACTATACTGGAATCTGAGGACCCGCGTGCACCCACCTTGCCGGGGCGTTAGCTCAAACACGCACACAAGAAAACAAACAAAATGGAGTCGTCACTGATCTTTAAAGGGAGATAGGCCCCTATGTAATGAAATAAGGCACTAGTTGTACAGAGATTGGGTTTCGGCCTTCGAGTTGAAGCAAATATGGAGAAATCTGCTAACCCGAGGCGGTTTACACGGCGTAAAAAGGGAGGAAAATAAAAAGATTTGAGAGAACGGGAGAAATGGAAAGAGGGACGTGGAAGAGAGAGCGCGGAGCTCGTGGAGCGGAAAAATTGTGGTGCCGGGGCGTTGCTGCAGACTCCCGTCCTTCCCTCTAGGATGCCTCTCCTCAAGTGCCTTGAATGAGAGGGGAGCTCCTCCTTTTATAGATGTAGGAGTGGGCTTTGGGCTCTCTTGAAGTCATGGACTTGGTCCATGGGCTTGGGCTTCTTTGAAGAGTTGGACTTGGTCCATAAGCTTGACTTAGAGTGAGAGTATAGGCCTTGGCCCTCTTGAGTGGTTGGACTTGGTCCATGAGCTTGAGTTTGGAGTGAGAGTATGGGCCTTGGCCCTCTTGAGTGGTTGGACTTGGTCCATAAGCTTAAGCTTGGCGGGCTTCTTCCATAGTGGGCTAGGGCTTAGTTAAGCCCGTTATTTTGGGGTGGGCCATTGTAGAGGCCCAACGTTGTAGAGAAGCCTACTTCCGAGGCTTGGTGGGCTGCATTGTGGAGCCCGTTGAGGTGGCTTGTAGGAGCTTTGCTCGTGTGGGCCGGATCTGGTTTATTGAAAAGCCTGCTTCGAGGCTTGGTGGAGCTTCGCTCCCGTGGGTTGAGTTTGGAAGGGCCTGCTTAGCTTGCTTGAATCTCCTTTTACCTTGAATTTGTTTGGGCTTGGGACATTTTTCCATTTTATCCATTTTTGGGCCCAAAGGTAAGATGTCAACAGTTGCCCCCTTTGCCAGAGGCGTCTTAACGGTGAATGGCAAAGTACTGGACACTCCTTTTGGCATTGACCTGAACACTCTTTTTTTTTCTCTTTTTTTATTTTTTTGTTTTGTTTTTCTTTCTCTTTTTTTGTTTTGTTTTTTAGTTTTTTTTGGGTCACTTCGTAATTTCTGCATACTCATGAAGTTTCTTCCGGGAGAGTGGTCCTTTTTGAAATTTTGTGAACTTGCTGGCTTGTTTTGCACTAGTCTTGAATCCGGATGATTTCGTAATTTCTAGAGATGGCGATGAGCTTTCTGCAATTTTAACCCATTTTAGGGTCTCGGATGGGGGGTTTCCTTCTTTCGGTTGCTCTTTCTCTTCTTTCCATTGTCGCCACCACTGCCTGCTGTCACCGTTCGAGGTACGTCGCCGGCATTCGTTGTCTTCTCCTGCGACGGCCGGCGTCATCGTTGCCGTTGTTATTGCCGTCAAGGTTTTTCTCTTTCCTTACCGCGGCTGCCTATTTGGGACACAGTTTTCCCTATTGTCGGCGGGATTGCTGCTGCCTTTGGTTGTGCGGCCACCGTTGATGGTTCGTCTTCCCTTGTGCCGGCGAGGTTTCGCACGGGTGATGCCACTGTCGGTCGGCTTCTCTGCTTCCGGCCGCCGCTGTAGTTGCTGAAATCGTCGCCGCCTGCTAGCTTCTTCCTTTCCTCTGTTCATCGCGCCTGCCTGGCCGGGGCACTGCTGCTACCGTCGGTGGCTACTGTTGCCGTGGGTTTGTGCTGTGCCGCCGTCGATCTAGCTGATCGCCAGCGTTATTACTGTCCAATTTTCCCTTCTTTCCTCGGTGACGGTTAGGCCGCTGTGCTCTGTCTTCTTCTTCTCCGGTCGTGGTTTCTGCCATTTGTAACTTTGTCTCCTTTGTTTCCAACCACCGCTGGTGGTGGTATCGCTGCCTTTATTTCTGCTTCAGCTGCCATCACCACTGCCTGTTTGGGTTGTGTTGTTGCTGTGGTCCTATGCAGGTAGGTATTTTCTGCATTTTCCTCTTACTTCTAGCTTTTCTCTTTTTGTTAATGGCAGTAGGTGATTCGCTTGGGCTACTGCTATCGCTACCAGTTTTTTTTCCAAATAAGAGATGGGTGTATTTTCTGAATTTCATCCTGGCAAGTGCATGTGCGGCGCCCTTCTTATCATTGATTCTGGTTTCCTCTTTTTTGTTCCTGCTACTGTCTTCTTCGTCGTCATTGGCAGTGGTAGTTTGACGGGCTTGCGATTGCCGTAGCTGACCATCAGAGCTCAAGGCAGGAGACCAACAGGTACCGCACCCCTCTTTCTTTTTCTTTCTTCTTTGTTGACGATGCCGAGTGATTTTTTCCTTGTCCTCTCTTTTTTTTCTTCTCCCTTTCTTCCGTGGTCACAATAACGGCAGCTTTGAGCGTTCACCAGCTCCTCCGGGCATTTGGTCGGGCAGGGTAATAATGGATGTTGTTCATTGGCCATTTCGGAGCTTCTAGGGTCATCATCTGCCTCATTCCTGGCCACCATCCTCCCTTGTTTAGTTGACAGTGACAGTCTCGGCAGTTGGTTAAGCGATGTTCTCTTTTGCCTTCCCTTTTTCTTCGGTTGCTACAGTAAGGTTCTTTTTTTTTCTTTGTTATTGATCCTATGTTGGTGCTATCTTCTGATTGTTTATCGGTGTGGAGCAGCTATGCGATTTTTTGTTGGGTGATTTAGCACCACTACTTGGGTGATTCGAGGATCCATTGGCAATCGTCCCGGCTCTTTGGGAGAGTTTGCCGGCACTGTTTAGGGCCTATCTGGGCAATGGCTTTTAGTCATTAGGTTAAGCGCTATTCTCTTCTTCTTTTTATTTTGCTTTGCTCCTCTCTTGCAGTCAGTGTTAATGACAACATTATTGGGTGACTACAGGTGCCAGCGGGTGTGATTTGAGTCCCAGATTTCTTCTTGATAGTTGTCACGCAGCTCCGGGTGGCTACGTCCTTGATTGAGCTATGGTTGCCGGTGGGACGCCTTGAAAACACTTCTTCATCTTTTTTTTCTTTTTTGGGCCAACTTGTTCTTTTGTAAATCTTGAATACTTGTATGCCCCATTTTTTGAATGTAAAGCCGTGTGAATACCGGCTCATTTTTTTGGAGGATGTGTCTCTATGATTTGTTGCCTTTGCGGGGTATGGATCTTGTAAAATTATTCTTCTTGATGTCTCTTGTAATGCTTTGATCATTTGTAGGCCGTAGGCCATTGAAAATTCTGCATAAGGGCTATTGTGTACCCATTATATATATAGACCTAAAAACTTTTTAGGTCTGCCAGCGTACTCCTTGACTTCCGTGATTTTCCTGTTGAAATTCTGATTTTGCGGGATTTCTTCGTACCCCCGGATTTTGCGTTGCCAAAACCGTGATTCAAGCTGCCAAAATCATACTTTTCATATTTTGCATGATTTTGTTCGTACTTTCAAGATTTTTGCACGATTTTTTGGATTTTCTTGTCCGTCTGGCTCAAAAATTTTTCCCCATGTTTTCTACAATTGTCCTTCAAGACTACGGGGTTGCTACGGGTGTCTAGAAGTTTGCCTTGTGAGCGGCACTGTGGAACCATTTTCTCATGTAGCTTTGCCTCCCAGGTCCCAAACTTTGTTTGTTGTAGGATGGAACATAATATAAAAGTAATTTGTGTCATTTTTCTTTAGAACCACATGCCCCCATGCTTTGGGATGATGTAGATGCATTTTTCTCCACCTTTTGCTCTTCAGCCTTCATTTGTAATTTTTTCTTTGTAGCTTGAACTTAATGCTTCTCTGGCATGCGGCTTTGGTAGGCTGTCCCCATGCTTCTCTGGCATGCCCCCAGTCTTTTATTTTTTGTGCGCTTTTTGCCCCTTGTGAAATATTGTCTTCACCGGTTGTTGGCATTTTTTCTGCCAAGCTTAATGGAAAGACTATCTGGTAGCCATTTTGAAATATCCCTTGTGGATGTGTTGACGGAGATGTATTTGTGACGGTGGGTTGATAGATGATGGTTGTGTGCCCTACGCGTTCTGCGGCTTCCGGGGCTAACCTTGTTAGTTGTTCAACTTCGTTGACATTGCTTGTGTTGATGGTGGTTTGTTGAGGCTGTTTAAATGTTTCTGCTTGATTGTCTGTGCGAGGGATAACTTCATTTGTGACTTGTAGATGGTCTCTTCCATTTAGCTTTTCTTGTGCAGGAATTTTTTGAAATTTGTATGCCTTGGCTAGCACTTCTTTTTCTGAGGTATTTGTATGCTTTGTCGATAAGATTATTTCACCTTCCGTAGCCGGGCATGGTTGTGTAGAAGATGATGACAATGACTGCTTTGGAGGAATACTAGCAGTAGAGGTATAAGGAGCTTTGAGGTTCTCTTCTGCATTTTTAGATTGCGGGCATGTTGGTTGGTTAACTGGAATAAAGACATTTTCGGAGGAGAAGTAAGGCAACGTTGTTTGACTTGCTATTTTGGGTGGAATTCCCAGGGTTGTGGGAAAAATATTGGAGGGTGTTCTTTGAACAATAGGGGATTCATGTAAAATAGGATTCTCTTGCATAAGCTTGGCAGGTTTTCCCAATAAAACGATAGGCTCGACGCATTTTCTTTGAAGGGTGATAGGGTTGGCATTTCGGGCTTGTAAACATCAGGAGCATCATAAGGTTGGACTTTTGTTATGAAAATAGAAGGGTCAAAATTTTTGGCGTCACCCTTGACAAAATTGACTTCCATGTCAATGTCTGCTATTTGAGGTGTTTAGTTTGCCTGTTCAAGATGAATAACATTCTCCTGTTGTGGCCATGGAAAGATGGTGTAATGTCTGATTCCTGCCTCCACTTGGTCTCCGGCTTGGAGGAGCTGAGTGAAGTTGACATATGGGTGAGAGATGAGGTAGCCCGAGATGCTTGGGTGTGTTGAGTTGATGATGATGGAGATTTGCTCGTCCAATGGCAACGGGCTTTTCATCTTCGCCGCCAAGGCATGCCATCTAGCCACGTACTCTGAGAACGTTTCATCCTCTTCTTGCTTGAGTGCTTCAAGATCGGCCCTTTTGGGTGCAACATTTAGCATGTAGGAAAATCGATCCATGAAAGTGAGAGATAGATGCTCCCATATTTTGATTTACTTGTAGTCGAGCGACGTATACAATTCAAGGGTGTCTCCTCTTAGGCTATGTTGGAATAGCATGACTAAAATTTTATCTTTTTTTACCAAAGGATATAAAATACTTCAAAAGGACTTGATATGGGCATGTGGGCATGAGTTTCCTTCATAGATAGGGAGGGTTGGCATTTTGAAATTTTTAGGTAATTGTGCATTTGGAAATGGGCATAAGTCATCAATTTTTACCAAATGAAGGTCCTTCTTTTGCTGTCGCTCTATTTTTCTGTGCAACTCTTGGAGTTGTCTTTGAAACTGTATTTTGACCTCTTCTATTTGGCCTTGCACATTTGCTAGGCCGCGTGATATTTGAGCTGGAATGGATTGTGAGCTCAAACTCGCCGTTTGCTGATGTTGTGATGAAGAGGATGACGCTTGATGTTGTTGTTTTGCCATTGATTGACATTGCTCTAATATTTTGTAGATCATGTCCTCCATCCGTTGCATTCATTGCATCATTTGATCCCATTTTTCAAATGAGAATGCAGTATTTTTCTTTGAAAGATGATTTGTCGACTCCATGTATGCAATCTTCGGCTTGAAGACAACTAGAACTTTAAGATATATAATTTCTTCACTTTTTTTTAATCTTTTTTTTTTAAAGTAGGAAGTCAAAGTAAAATTATGGAAACATGATATGATGCCCTCCAGTTTCGGAACCAAGGGTAGAAAGGTTGATTAATCATCTTCGAACTTGAAAATTCATCGCTAGTTTACTGCTGCGCCGCCGTGATGCTTCTAGACGTTGCTGGACTTTTATGTCACGTCAGTGCCTTTTCCGTACTGGTCTTGTCAACACCTTTATGTCACATCAATGGTCATTCCAGCGTCTTTTCCGTACTTCTTGCGTCAATAGTTGATTTTCTGGACCAGAAGATTTTTCTAAGTCATGTCAGCTTTACGTCACGTCAATGGTCTTGTCAGCGCTTTTTCCGTACTTCTTGCGTCAATAGTTGACTTTCTGGCCCAGAAGACTTTTCCAAGTCATGTCAGCTTTATGTCAATCAATGGTCTTGTCAGCGCTTTTTAACACATGTCACATCAGTGATTAACTTGCTTTGCCTTCGAGATATGGTGAAGAACCTGAGTAATCAATGAAAAATGGTTAGCACTTGTACATAGATACTAAAAAAATCAACCTTTGGATGGATACTTGCATGTCCAGGTCCTTTTGTGTTTTTTGAGATTTTATTTGTTTTAAGTTCCACGCGTGAGAATGTTCGAGGTCCACAGATTTTGGTTTACCTGAGGCGTCTCTGGAAAAGTGACCAGTTCGCTTGAAGTGTATCTGGAGAAGGACCAGTTCGCTTGAAGAGTGTATGGAAGAATGACCAGTTCATTTGAAGAGTCTCTGGAAGGAAGACTAGTTCGCTTGAAGCGTTTTTGGAAGTGTGACCAGAAAACACTCAGGTTATGAAAAAGAAGTGATTTTTTACGCCGGATTTTTTTTTACGTTAATTGATTTTGGATTTGCCGAAGGCCCTTGCTGTAGGCACGTTTTATGTGTCTGGACAGTTACGAGGCGATATGCAATAGTGCTCTTTCTTCACGAGTTCTTTTTAGTTTGTGAGCTGGACACCTCTGGACCTAAAAACTTTTCAGGTTTCTGCGTGATTTGGGCAGAAACTTCAAAAACTCGTTGCCGGGAGACGGGATTTCCTCTACAACTTGCTGTCCAGCGAGAGACCTATTGCAGTGCTTTGGTCGTTCACCTCATGCCCCCTATGTATACTTTTTGATTTTTCATCAAATTGAATTTTACCCCCCTTCTTGAGGTATTAAATTGTAAATGTATTTTTTTCTAATTTCAAAAGGTGCATGGAGCCTTGTGCAGCCCAACCTAGGC
>JAXCLR010009976.1:0-13090 GCA_035584095.1 Annona squamosa | reverse complement strand
TGTTGAATAGATGTAAACTATTCGAATGTTTGTATGGATGACTATGTTTTACACATGTAGTGACATTTGAATTGTGGAAAAAGTTGAAATGTCACTGAAAAGCATGTTTGTATGAAATGAATGATTCAAAATAACTTAGAGATGCATGAAATTGAATTCATGAGAATATGAAGTGTTTTATGAACTCTATATGACCATAATTATCAGGATAAACATCTGGTAAATCCCGCCGTGTGATAGGGCAACAATCCTGATCACATTTACCAATCGTTAGGTCTTGAGGTAAGGATGTGACGCTCGGACCAGGGCGTTACAAGCTCAGGGCATGTTTCCGTTACATTCATATGCTAGTAGTGGCCAAACAACATATTCCTCACCACGCTTATCATCGGGCAAAACAATTGTTGAATAAGGTTCAATATATGATTAAGGTGTATGATGGTAATCCTGTTATTACTCCGAACAAAGGTGCAGACGATGCCATGGCTATAGATGGAGATTATTCAAGTGAAGACATCAAGAACCCCCGTCTTCGGCGAGGAAAAGGCCGACCATAAGGGAGCAAAATGCAACGTCGTCTGAAGCAAAAGATACATTCCTGAAAGAATGAGCCACCCTTTGTATCAATGCTTGAGTTTATTTTTTGAAAGTTGTTTTTTGGTGAAATAGACTGACATTGATGTTATGTAAGCAGGATAATGTAAACGATTGATAATCGTAAACTGCCTGTGTTCTTCATGTATACTGTTGTACAATTGCTGGCATCATAATATCATTTATTAATTTTCCTAAATGATTCAGTCAGGTATTCAACTGTGATGTATTTTATATCACCTTACATTCTTTGCCTAATTTTTTTCCTCATCTGCTTAGTGTTTGAGTACACCTTCATATTTTCACTACATCCTCTTGTTTTCCATTTTGTGCAGGTACAAGATTTCGGATCAGGTTTAATATGGAAGGAGATGGTGGGGCCACACCTAAGCCTAGGGAGAAAAGACTAGAGTCATCGTGTAACTTGAAAGCGATGCATAATATAGTACATGAGCTATCAGAAGATCAACGTGCTGTTGTGAAAATGCTCAAATTTGGAGGACTTTTGTCCTTGGAGTGCAGTAAGTATTGCCCCTAGCTAATTCGATGGCTCGTAGATAAATATGATATCCACACATGTATGTTCAAGTTCAACAATGGTGTCTTCTCCGTGACGGAGCGCGATGTGGAGCTCATTCTAGGACTCTACCCGAGGCAAATCAGTGGAGCCCCTTAGATCTCGTACAAGTGTTCAAGCTCTTCGCGATAAATATGAATTAACAAAGAGGACAAGCATATTGCATGTCAATCACTTCCTTCCTATAATACGAGGGGGTCAATGTGACGATGAATTTCGATAGGCCTTTACGCTCTAGGTGCTTGGCACCTTTTTATGCCCCATTTCAAATGGCCGATCATGAGATTTTTATTTTCATCATGTCATCAATCCATCTGGCATTCACAGGTTTGCTTGGGGTCGTCATGTACTAGATATCATGAACAAGGCGCTTAAGGCCTACATTAAGAAAAGCAAGCAAACTGTTGGATGTTGTGTTGCACTCTTACAGGTTGGTGCATTTCGCAGTGTAATAAAAGTTGTAATATAACTCTTTTTGAATTCACATGATCATTGATCTTTGTCAGTGTGTTTACAGGTATGGTTCTTTGCACATGCTGCCCATGATGCGCCATCACCAGCTGGGACGTAGGTTGCCCTACCTCTGATTAAGTTTTGGGATGATGAACAAACCTCTAAGATGGATGAAAAATTGAAATCCATAGGATATGTAAATGCTCAAGTATATGATTTTTAAACTTATCAAACCAAATTCATGTTTATATTCTTACCAAATATTTATGCCCTCAAATCTAGAGAATGATAAGTTGAAATGAATTGGTTTAATAGGTGAATGCCAAAATAGTGTTGAATGTTACAGATGCATAGCTTCACCAACTCGTGGATTCTCCCATGCCTCGGAAAGACGTTTTCAAAGGGAAAGCACCACTAGTTGATGAGGGATCGGACCCCTTTGAAGGTGAGGATCGTATACAATGTGAAACAGAGGATGCCGTTCATTTCTTGTCAATGGCTGAGTCATCCGGCCACGAGCGTCCCAATTGGCAATAGCTGGGTTGGCACACTATTGACCAACCAAGGGGTATTACAGCTGACGCAAAAGGGACTAAACGTACTTTATTTAATAATGATGGAGGAAAAAACCAAGCTCCATCAAAAGAAAATGAGTATCTCGATTACGATTGGCCTACCCTTTATGAGGAAGCACACACCTGGGAACAGACAGGTAGTTTCGACGCCAAGACTACTACGCCGGAAGCCAAATGCAAGGTCGAGCTAGAGACAGACATGAAGCAGTTAAGTGCTAAGGTTAATGAGTTATCAAACATTGTTATGGTATGAACCTAGTTCAGAACTTGTCATTACCATGCAAATAGCTATTATTATGGGTCATCTATCTTATAAGTTTATTATGAACATTGGAATGGATAGAAGAAACAGACCTCTATAGATGTTGTTGATCTAAGTGGTGATACCATTCGCACTTGTATAAAGGTGGGTGGTGATATATTTCAGATCACTGTTATCCATGTTGTGTGTAGCTTATCTTTGGTCATATTGTTCATCTACCTAAGGTAAATGTATACATTAATTGTATAATTAACACTTGAAATTTCTTGATAGACACTAAAAGAATTGTTCATCTGAATGGACCGGTCATAGGCAGCTCTCATGATGCTATATTTAGATCGATTACGACAGGTATGAGATCTACATACTCAAGATGGTATATAGTGTCTGGATTATTGTACAAAAATTATTTAATTGTATGTACATGCAGGAGGGCTCAATCGAGGCAGAGCAGACTATCCTACAAAGCTTTGGAACAAAGGATACTCCATTCGTGCCTTCTAGTGTTTTGTTAGGTGTTGGGGAGCCCTCTACATCTCTACCCAAGGAGGACAAGGAGCAGTTGCGCAGACTGTCCAACGAAAAGAGGCAAGCTTTACTGTTCATGACACAGATCCAGAGGTTATAATGGTCAAGGAGGATAACAAAAGTCCAGGAATAGCTGAGCCTAATCGTAGCTGGTTGTAGCCATTAGGTCGTGGGCAACAAGCGAAGAAGAAGTCCAACCAGCTCACCAGTCCCTACACCTGAACGGTGCACGCAAGCGGTCACGTACAACAGAGGATCGCAACGGCGTAGGAAACCAAGGGGTACTACAGTCATTGTTTAGTACTTCAATATCTACCTTCATAGATATGTGATAACTATTTTCTTCTGTGTCGTCCTCTATATCTTCACACGAAATAATTTTCACTGCAGCAGTGTCTTAATATCCATGTATATTTTATTTAATTACTCTAACTATATGGGCGCAACTTGTTACCAAAGAGAGATATCGCTCTGCCTCATGGATACGAAATTTGATGGACGCTAAGAATAGGCTTGTCAATTTTGCATTCAACTACGGCGAAGAAAACAGGTTTCAGCTAATGCTCATATCACATTCCTATCTTTTTGTCTTGTGTCTTACATTATCAATGTATAAATACTTACAAACGTTATTCATTTATTAGTGAATTTGTCTTTTCCATGGGTGCATTTAATGTTACTCATAGTACGTTCCTCAGTTTGGCACCTTCACAAAAGGTGTCCACTCATGTAAGTCATTTATATATCTATATTTGTTTGAATATATTCTTCCTACGACATTCTTCTGAATTGGGTATTGATTTCTTTAAACATCATTTTGAGGTTGCATTGTTTTTGGTGATTGAAGGTTTTTGAAGCATACACTAGCCTGCTAATACGACAACAAGCAAAGAAAAGGGCTAGTCCACTGGGTCGATATTATATGGACTCTAGATTTGCGGTATATAAATTTTCTCTAAATGTCTATCTATCTGTACATTCCCATGCATTATCAATATCACTGACTCAATATGATGCATTGCACAATCATGCTCCCATTTTGTAGAAGTACATGTTTCGAGAGGATGATGTTCCAATCTGCATATTAAAGAACAAAGTGAACACTTTGCATCTCCCAATTGCTAACTGGGTTAGGATATCGAAGATTTTTAACACACTTAATCTTTTTCGCCATTGCCGATGCCATGTAATGTTTAAGATTTTCACTTACAATTTTTTCTTCATTAGGTCCTCATCCCAATTTGCTATGAAGATCGTTGGATCTCATATGCAGTTGACATGAAACAAAAGTGTATATATTACATGGACTCACTAAAGCTTTCTAATTGCAAATGGGACACTTTTATGGCTCCCCAACTGGTATCATCTCCCAACTGCTCATTTATGGGGTTTTTTATATTTCTCAATAACTACAATATAAACTGAAAAATGCATATGAACCTTTGTTATATTGTGGTAGGTTTCTGCTCTGACTGGTTTGTTCACAAGCATTGGGCATATAGAGGATTTCTCATTATAAGAGCGGGCATCCACCGTTGATCTACCATTATAGGCTAACTCGTGAGTACTACACAATAATTTTATTGGAGTTTGTGTGGTTGGGAATATAGGTTACACCTTGATATATATTTAGTACTTCTCCAAATCCTAAGTCACCTACGTCATGAGATTTTCTTTTTAGTATATTAATTAGAATAAATTATTGAAAATAGTGTGAGACTCTAAACTCACAAATTATGTGACATTCATATATCTATTATTGCAGTTTTGACTATGACATATTCTGCATGTGCAACGTGTCGTATTTTAATGGACCAGGAACGCTACATTATAGTCAGTTAAGATGGACTGTTATATGTAATTACATTTTTGTATTAGTAATATTAGGTTATATTCATCTGCAAGATTGATACAAACCATTCTTCAACATATGTTGTTTAGCATGTTGACAATAAAGCCTGGGGAACAAGGTAAAATTATTGATGGTAGGCACAAAAGGTGGGCCACATATTTCGATTTCAACTCATATTTTCTTGTAGCACTCAATAACTTTGTGACTGTTTTTACTCTTCTCATCAATGCAGGCAGATATTGATGCGACGCAGTGGGTGATTAGCGTTCAAATGTTAGATAGCCCACATAACAAAGTAAGGAACCAAGTTATGCATATGGTATATTGGAATAACAGATGGAGGTCGTCAAGGATTAATACTTAATTTTACATCATATGAACATGTTCACCTGCAGATTTGAATGTACAGATGTTTGCCTTCATCGTGTTAAGCAAACTGAAAGACGTTGTGGCATGTATGAGAGAATCAGACTCGAAAGTTTATCACTTATAACTTGGCATGTTGACATACAGTTGACCATGTACCATACACATTTCACATAATATATGTCTTTATGATAGATGCATTAAGCAAATATGTTTGATGCGTAGTACATGAATGAACTATAGCCAATCTAATTTGTTTTGAACCATCAATGAAGAACGAGCTCTAAATCAATGTTATCGACGCCTAGGGCTTGCGACTTGGAAATAAATTTGATGAATCAATGTTACCGACGTCACAATGCCCACTGTTCATGGTCTTTAATTACAAATACAATCTTAATTTTTTTCTTTGATTTTTTAAAAAAGTATAGATTTAGGTGTATTTAATCTATAAATCAAGTTTTACAATTTTTGATGTCGCGTAATATTTTTTATTTTTAAATATAGTGACATTTTTTGTAATTTCTAACTCAAAAATTATGAATGGTAAAACTTAATTTATAGGTTAAATACACTAAACTCTACAAATTTATAAAAAAATTAATAAATAAATAAAAGGTCCCATGTGACCGAACGCATGGGATCATGTCTCTTAATGTAATCACTTTCAATTTTAATATTTTTATGCTTAATGATAAATTAACTTGGTTCATTACATTTAACATTATTTATTTAGCTAGAAGATCAAATTTTATCAAAATTAAATATGTGCATGAGCCATTTTCACTAAAAATATATTTATTTATGTGCGAATTACAATAAATGCGTAAATTTATTTATATATTGATTAGAATGTAGTAATATTTTATAGAATTATTTATCCATCTACTAATGATATTTTAGATAGTTTAGATGTATAAAATTTTATTTTAAAATTAATATTTAGTTTTAATTTATTTTATTATATTAATTATACACATTTGTAGTGGATGGGGCTAATACAGTTATACTTGCCCCTTAAAGAATTTTCATGCTCATTCCCACACCAAATTATAAGCTGCACAAGGTAGAGTATTGCAAAAATTCGAAGCACACCTTCTTGCAATTTCCCTCTCTTAAAATCCATAGGTGCTCATAATTTGGACATGCCCTCCACACCCAACGTCCCCTCACCCGTCATTATCTTCCCCCTTCATATAATTCATTTTTTTCTATCATAGTGTTTGGCGGTTCATGGAGGTGATTGTGTGTTTGGAATTAAGACACCTGGATATCATGCTGTCAATCCACCAAGAAAATAACATGGCATCCATTGAGATGACTTTTCCATTTTTTTCTTCTTTTTGAGCTAACGTCATTGATTTGATGGGTATTTCCCATTCTCCATGTGTCCATTGTCATTCAAGATGCCCACTGTTCATCGTCTTTAATTACAAATACAATAAAGCATTTTCTCCCCACAAAATTATTATAAAAGATTTTTCTATGGACCCTTCTTACAATCATTCCCTACCTATTAATATTATTTAATCAATAACTAGCATCACAGTGACATCATTCTCATTTGAAATACATTTTTATGATAAATTCACTATCATCTATCACATGAATAGCACTATCCAATTCAGCACGAATCACAAAATCTAATATAGAAGATTAAACTCTACACAGAAAGTCATATATTAAAATGGGCTGTCTAACCCTGTTATTGATGGTCCAAATAAGCAATTAATTTGTAGATAGCAAAATAAAAGGAAATAATGGCTTTTCAAACAATGCATCTATGTGTATATGCATTGACAATATCATTACCTTTCAAACAGTCAGTGAATAAATACATGCCTCAAAAAATAGTAAAAGTTGTATTATAGGTATAATTTGTTCAGATGTTATGTACAGAGCTACAGTAAGAAATTAGATTGATAAATTAAAATAGCTTCGCTTGACACTAGTGCTGGTACATATAGTCATTTGTAAATATCAGATATTTCTTCATCAAAAGACCTCCAACAAGTGTATATGCTGTCGAGACAACACCTCCTCGAGACCAAGTATCACTAGCTGTCTTTAAGGACATTGCGTGTATGTTGTATTTGTCAGTTAAAATTGTCTTCGCAATGTGATGCCGAAAGAGAGGAGCCATACGTTGGAGGAATGCAAAAGACATTAAAATATTATTCATTTAAGAAATACAAGGCTTCCAAAAAGTGTACATGTTTGCTCACCAAATCAAGAGACACTGAATACTCGCCTATATACCTCTCCATGAGCATAAGAATAAGAATATGACAATCACACCTACATAATTTAAATATGCGCATTTGTGGATAATAGTTAAGAAGAAATGTGAAAGTAACCAGAATTATCTTAAATGTAACACAACTAGTAAATCGCAACTTACGAACCTTGGGGCACAATTGGTTCCCGTAACACGAACCTTTTTAAAGAACCATGGGTCGAGACGATCATTATACATGAATTTTAATTTCCTTAGCATATCCCCCTGAGAGATAAAGTGGGTCACCAAAAAAGAAATATCATGTATAGTGCTACATTTACTGAAATATAATATGGCGAAATAGTTCAACAAAGACTGACTTTAGGTCCAAATACTGCCTTGAAGCGATGTGTCATTTTGTTAGAGCATGGATCTAGGAAATGCACCTCAGCACAGCACATGTCGTAGGCCATTGCAACCCAATGATCACCATCACACAAAATAGGTATAAAAAACTACATAAGCATGACATGAAATCTCATTAAAACTAGATAAGGAGACTAGGCTATTGTTAGCCTTTGAAAGTCAGTATATGTGCGGCTACTAACCCATGAACAATCAAGGAGATGATATCTACGAAGGGACACTGAGAATTCTGGCTCCAAGTATACTGGAATACATATGTATTCCAGTATACGTATCACATTAATAGAAAATACATATCTACCTATGATACTCACTGCAAGAGATGTGTTAAAGTGGTGTCTTCATCCAAGATAGTCAAATTCTCGTTGATAATAATTCAAAACCAACATGTTCGCATCCAATAACTAATGTTCGAAGAATGTGTTAGGCCATCTTACACTTAGATCGTTATGCGAAGAAATAAGAGTAGATCACATACTTAACTCACATTTGGATGGACGCATGAGGTTTCAACTGTACGAAATTCCACTCTTGTCACTGTCACAAATCCTAACTCAAATAGCTTTTCATCATCAGGGCCAACAACCGTTGTGAGAGCCCATTGCTCAAGTATGGATTCCTCTTCCATCAAACAAGGTACAAGTATCCTCATAGGTTTTCTGTGGATACAGAATTCCGCATCTATTTTTTGTACATATCATATACTGAGTCCAATGTTATGATTAGAGTATGTAATAATATTAAAAAAGCACTGAAGGAAGCATGCACATACCTTATCAAGAATTCTCCGAATGTCTGCTATAGTATCTTTATCATGACCTGACGATGTCAAAACCAAAGGCGAGTCACCTACATTAGCTGAGTTCTTCCATGCAGGAGTTAATTTGCTGCTTGATCCAGGCCATATGTCAGGGATGTCGTAAGAAGGCTTTAATTCCCTAAGCGGAGTCCTTAAATCAACATTATTCTTATGTGTGCAACTCATCTAATTGTTTAACTTTTGGATTTGATCCCGAGCTAATTTGAATAATTGATGTTACTAAGATAATATTTGACATATTAAACTTGGTTCTATAGCAAAGACAATATAATCGGGAACAATATGAATATATGTTGTAAGCTCTCCCACAGTACATTTAATTATTTTCTGGCTACCGCATCCCTTCTAATGCTTTCCTCCAACTTCACTTGTTGTACCTCATTCATTTTAAATCATAATGTATCAATATGGTGAATATGATATAGCAATCACCCCAAGCTTATTGTTTGCATAAACTAATTACCATAGTTGGGGTGTATTTGGTTAGAAGTGAAAATTTTGATGAAAAGATTTTGAGGGTAGAGGTTTCTCAAATTGATAGAAAATGATATGATAAAATAAGTATAATGATGAGGAATAAAGAGAATAAAGTTAAAATAGATAGGTTACTTGTATGGGCAGTTGTGTAGGAATGATTGAAAGGTAGAGTAGTTTGTATAAAAAATGTGAAAAATTAATTAAAATATAGAGAGGTTATGGATAGTGAAAAGTTTTGAATTGAAAAGTTTTTCATGCATGTTTTGGCTCTAAGCAAACACACCCTAGATGTAGTAAAAAAAATAACATAATTAATACATTCAAGCTACAATCGCAATGCATGATCTTTCACCATATCCATTTAGAATTCGAATTTCATTTTATTATATTGAGGTTAAGATTTTATAATTCACAACACATGCAATCAAAAAATTGTTGGTAATATAACTCAATAACTAATCAAATAGGTGAAATAACCAACATGAAATCTTCGAAGAAATGTCAACTTGCAACTTTACTTTCCTCGTAACTAGTACTTATTGAGAAAGGTGCGAAATCCAGTGAACATGTGGTTACCTGGTCAATCTGCTGAATGCAGGATACTTCTTCTTCAAGTAGGCGGATGTCTTCACATTTCATTCTTTAGCTTAAATTTCAACTTTGCATATGTGAAGGTATTGCTTAAATGCCCCAACCTTATCGCACTTGATATTAGCACGTTGGCGAGGTACCGATATTACCAAGACCTGTCAAGCAAGGAGACGACAAGGGAGACTTTTCTAGATCGTCATGGACTGCTTTCTCACGCTGCTTTGGACGAAATGAAAGAAATTCTCTAATACAAGCAACCCGGGAAGCTAGATAATATACATGAAAATCCAAACTATAGGGTAAGCGTCCACAACAGTAAAAATGTAAGGCATTAAGTGAAAGGTGTGAAACTTGGAAGATGCAAAGACAATCAACCCACTCATTAATTACTTGTAAGCCTTACCCCCACATTTGTAACAGTAAATGCAAGTTAAATAATGAAACCACTCATGCTAGTATAATTCAAGAGAAGTGATGTAAAAAATTCAAGATATAAAGAAATCCCACATACACTACTTCAAATAACTCATTAACAACAACTTTCATCCTTTTCTTCCCGTATACCTGATCTAGCTAATCATATGCAACATTCAATTCATGCATTACAATTTTTTAACGTATACATTTAATTAAAGGGTTAATTTCAAATATACCCACTACGTCAACCCTTAATTTCTTATATACCCACTAAGTTTGATCACTTTAACATATACCTACTAAGTATGAATGAAATTTTAAATATACCTATATCATCATGCATAATTAAAATTTGCCATTATTCATCGCAAGAAATATCCAAAATACCTCTTATTATTGAATAATAATAGTCATTCAACTATGATAGCAGTTAAATAATATAATAGAAACATATCTAATATAAGGGGAAAGTTAAACAAAATGAAAATCAACAGTTTGGATATTGCACAAAACACAGTAAATGTTATACGCAAGAAAAAGGCTACAAGATTTTTCCATCTCACGCAAAAGGAAAATCCAAATTTTCTTCTCCATCTGACGCATGCAAAATTCTCTAGGACTTCATGGTCATCATGCAAAACGGAATTCTACAACAACAAAACCCATTCGCAAAAGCCAAAAAGATTAATACACATTTAAAATAGTAATTATAACCATCTATTCTAGCCAAATTCATCATATATCTTTCATTTAACTCTCATTTAGGCTAATTTGAAATTCTTAAGTATATCTATTTGACAATGACAACTTTGCTTAACCACAACCCATTTATCACAAATAAATTATACATCATGATCCTAAAATTAAAATTAATCATTTAACAGTCATCTTTAAACCAAAATTTATCACTTGGACTTTGGCCAGTTAGATGGGAGGGTTTTTAAGCTTTCAATTTAAGGCGATTTTACCCCCTTTTCATTTTCACATGATTTATATACAACAACTTTAATATTTTTAACCCTCCAACCTTCATGTACTTATCATACAATTGTCACTTATTTATTTATTTATTTTCACATTTGTTTGATACCAGAATTATATAAAAACTCACCCCTTACATATTTAATTAAAACAAATCTTATACCGCCATAAAAATGTTCTACCTACCCAATTTCATTTATCATATATATAAATTTTGGCTTCAAGATTTGTACATTTTAATCTAAATCTACGCTCATTTTTTTATTAAATTACTAACTTTAATATTTGCAAGTAACAACACATACCCGTAACAGTTACACCCATCCTTCCTCATTTTTTTTACCACCGATTTCCACATTCCACTGGGTTCAAAATTATTTATAAATTACCTCATATATGAATAATATAAAAGCCCTAAGCCCAGGTTACATTTTTAGGGCTTTCCTATATTTTAAGATATGAAGGAAATTTTGAATTTCTTTTCCTACCCAAGATTATACATATAATTTATGTATCTAATATATCCCAACACCATTTAAATAGCCTATACAGAAATTTGGAGTAGAAATATTAAAATTTTCAACTCTTGCATTTTCAAATTAATACATAGGATTCAATTTTCACATTCCATATACATTGTTTGGCTTCTAAAATGAAGATCTACATGAATCCGAGAAAACCCCCATGATTCCTACACATTTTAGGAAGAAATTTCAAAACCCCAAGTCCCCATAGCTATGAATCTGAATTTCCTCCTCCTTTCTCATGATTTCATATCCATACATATAAATCTATATGAATCTAGCAAAAGCCCCAAACTTGGAACATGATTTGGAAAATATTTCTACAAATAATCATAAAAACCCATCTTCCTTACCTTCGTCCAGCAACAGGAAGAACAGCGGTTGTGGCAGCAGCACCTGCCGTCCGGCTCCTCTTTTTCTCCCTTCTTCTCTTCTCCTTCCTCTTCTCCTCTTCTTCTTCTTCTCTTTCTCTTTTTTCCTCTCTCTTCTCCCCTCTTGTTTTCACTCTCTGTTCATGCGTCAATGGAAAGACCAGCCTTTTTGGTGGCTCCACTTATGGTAGTCCGCACATACAAACATGCGGCTACCCCTTAGACTATATTTTTTTTAATTTTTTTTGTAAATATCCATATTAAATATGTGTCATGAACCGTAATATTTTAAATTGTATATCATATACCCATCATATGCATTTAAGCCATTAAATCATGGTCATTCATTAATTTAAACAGTTTAAATCAATTAATTACTAAGATTAAACAATTTGTCTGAATTTCATTAATAAATCTAAAATTAAATAATACATCTTATTATTATTCCATCAACATTAACACTCAAACTCATCACTATTTATTTATTAATTCTCCTTTTTCTTACTTTATAATTTTAGGCCATTAATAAAATTTTAATTTTATTAATTTTGTTCCCCAAAATTTTCATATATTGCTACATGTAAGATATTATCTAAATAGTAGTGCATATCATATATGAATTTCATGATTTAAACTCATAAATAAGTTTGACAATATATGTGTCAACCCAAATGAAACCCAATTTTAAATCTTTTCCTATTTATTTATATATGGGTTAAAGTAGGCTTGGATCAAGTTGAAAATAAATTTATTTTCATCCAATTTATTTTTTGAGTTATAAATTCTGGATTGTATTACAATATGGATGTTGTCTTTTCCATGTGATCTTCCATACAAAATATTCTTTCATGCAAAAAATAATAATTTTAGTTTTAATAATTCATTGGTCCAATGGTATAGCAAGCCAAATGAATTTAGCATGCAGAATTTTGTTGACACCAAAACATAGAGTTATTATTACATATTATTTAATAAAATCTATATACAAATTTATTACATAGAATTTTTTAAAATAAATTTAAATATAGAATTCTTAAAATACAAATATGAAGCACAAC
>JAXCLR010009975.1:0-13099 GCA_035584095.1 Annona squamosa | reverse complement strand
CACATCATTTTCTATTGATTTGACAACTTCTACTCCAAAAACTTTTCATCAAAAGTTTTACTTCCAACCAAACACACTCTTAGTATGGACTAAAGAGAAAGTCTGATAGGGTCTAATGATGTGGCCTTTACAAATGTAGTTATCCATCTCTTACTTTATTCTTATACATTGTTACCGCAGTGTATCATCCACAATTTCTTCAAGCTCTGGAGTAGTGAGGACGTAAACAACTTTGAGATGGGTTAGGAAGAGATGAAATTGTGCTGCCATCTATTAAAGCTTGTACCAATATTGGCATCCAAACTTAGGATATCAGGCCTAGTAAGAGGAATGGTGGATTGAGGGGATATTTAGAATAATGAAAGAAATATTGTCTTAAACTTGTGGAGGCAAAGACTTAGAGAAAGGGAAAATTTAAGGAAAGTGAAAGGTATGCAAACTAGAAAAATATGTTTCCTCCTCCAGGTGTGTTACAGATGTCACTTTTCTGAAGATAATATTTGCACCATTACAACTATTTAAGGTTATAGCAACTTGCTCCCAAAATACAAAGAAACAAAACCTTATTTAGAATGAAAAATAACTTCTTTCCTAGATACCGAACACTTGATGATAGAAACATGTTTGAATGGAATTTATAAAAGAGAAAACAATGAATAATAGCGTTAACGGGTGGAAGCAGAACAATAAACAATAGTTCTTTTCCATTTGTCTGAGCTGAGACATTTAGCTTATATATAAGCTTTTCATGGAACGAACATTCTCAAAACTTGGATTAACATATGGAATTCTAGCTGCGTAATAAAGAATATTTTAATACAACGTACACGTTCACGCAAAAAATGTAGAAAACCAGCTCAACCAAGACCACGTGTGATCTCACGCAAGTGAATATGAAAATCAACATGTAACGAGACCATCTGTATGTTAATTATAAAAATTTTCAACATTTTATTTCAAATGATTCTCAGATTGAATTTTTATTTAGGATAAGACTGTAATAATCTGTTTTGAAAATGAGTAAAATTGTATTTTGAATGGATAAACTTGCATTCGGAATTGAAAACCTATCATAGTAATTGAAAATTTGCCTCGAAAATCATGATACAAATTCGATTCGAGAATCCTGTATGGTTTAGAATAGGTCCTATTAAGTGTATTTAGCAATACTTGTTTCATATGTTATAATGAATAGACTAATCAAAGTAGCTTGTTATACCGACTGTTATGTGCAAATAGTGTCATCACTGTTTTACTTCGCGTTAATTGCCTAGGGGAAGGAAAGATAAAGAAATGAGATGATAATGGGATGATGTGTACTGAAAATATAAAAATTATATTAAAAATTAAAAAATTCAATGAGAATTAAAAAAATATTTTGGAAATTAATATATGCAATCCATTTAATCTTAATACTTTGGACGCCCATATCTTATTCAAACTGGGTACTCATGTCTCGCTAGTTGAAATTATTGAAAAATTGCAAAGAAAATTTTTGGCAAAACTAATTTTTTGGCACCATTGCATATTTTTCCTGTTCTTACGTTTTTCACTTTTGTTCAATCTCTTAACATAATTTTCTTGATTACTATCATTAGTTATTTAATTTTACTCTTAATGATCGACATTATTCTCAATTCTTTTCCTAAGAAATAATTCTATTTCGATTAAATTCAGGCATTAAAATTTTCATTGCCAATTTGGAAAGAGTTCAGTCGAAAATAGGGTCTCTATCCCCAAGGACAGGCGAGAAACTTTTAAATTTTTTATAGAAAGTAATTTCAAATTTTAAAAATTCTTATTGAATAAATTCAACCACCAAACTTCTTAATTTCAAAAAACATTTTTAATTTTTCATCGGCAATTTCGGCATAATGCAATAGAAAATAGGTTCCGTACACCTAGGTGGTAAAGGGCTTATTATGATATGGATTACATACTGCAGATTAAAAAAATAGTTTTTAGACACATGGCCCCAGTTGTCCTCCCATATTATTTGGAAATTTTTTTTAATTTATTTTACACATGGGGCAAGATTTAATTTAAGATGAGATCTGCATAGTTATAAAAAAATGAAAGTATAACTATCTAGAAAAGATAACGATCTAGTACTTTTTCTATTAACAAAGTCACTAGGTTCCCTTTTTATGAACCTTTCTTGTAAATCCAATCATTTATATTGTTTTGCAAACTTTACTATTTGTCTATTATTATTGTGCAGTGGTGTCATCTACCGATGTATAAAATTAATACAATAAAGTAACTTGATGCTAAATATCAAATTTAAAGTTGTTTTTGTAAGATCTCGATTATCTAAAATATCAGTACTACACTGATCAATAGTTTTATAGAATAGTTTTATACTTTAATGCATATATATCAAAAATTGAGAGTTGTACAGTATAGGCTTGGAATCACCTTGCAAATGTGGAGATGTATTAGTAGTCCCACTTGTGTGCTGGTTTTACAAATTTCCTCCTATGCAAGGCTTTTACAAATATCTCTTAGTATGGGTGTATCTACAAAAAAAATTTCTCCATGAGTTGAGGGTTGTGAATATATTTGATTGTAATATTAATTGTCACTTTGTATAAATACCAATTACAAAAATCTAAGCATTTTTTATAATTTACGTATAAATATATTTTAAAAAAAATACAATACATTTGCATCTTTGATTTGGATGAAACTTGATAGTTAAATAAATGATTCTAAATAGAATAAACAAGTGAGAAAAACAAACAAAGTTACATAAAACTGGTTCCATGTGATGTAATTACATGAAACAATTAGTTGCATCTGATTAACACATATTTCTAATCAAAGTAAGCGTTAGCTTTATAAAACAAAATTAAGTAAAATAGATTAGGACTTTAATTTTATTATTAAAATATAAGAGCAACAGTTGCTCATAAGAAAGCAAAAGATTTTGAAACCGAATTAGAAAAGGGTGTGAAAAAGTTCTATTTAAACAGTAACATGTGTTGACATGCACCACGAGGGCATGAATCTCAAAGAGAGAGGGGATATGTACATGTCACCATAAAGATGAACAAAATTGAATCGAAGCATTAGGCTCATTGCATCTCTTCTAAAGTTCACCTTTGCGATCGTCTACATGATGATCTTAGGTGGTCGATAAAAAAATTTTGGAATCTCTGACCCCTTGCGTAAAGAGATCCATTTCGAAATCTATGACACCTTTGCATGGTCATTGGTGCTTGATGACCATGCAATTAAAACAAACAAATATAGGGAGAAGACAAAGTCTGAGTAGATTTTATTCACCCATGGCTGTAGTAGAGCAGTTTCATACATAGTAAAAGGAGATCCATTTCACAAGCATGAAGATTGATGATCTCATCTTCTTTGGAAGTTTATCACTTTAATGGAGAAGGCAAACACAGATGCAAAGAGCACCGAGAATCCAATTACTACAGCAGCAACCGCTCCCAAGAAGTCGTGTTTGAACCCGAAATACTGGTGCACAAAATCTTTCACTGAAACCCCATTATCCATGGGGCTAGATATGTCCCCAAACTGTGAAGAAATCAGTCCATTTAAAGTCCAAGCGATGGGGCAAGCCCAATAGTACCATCTCCACCAGATGGGAATTCTCTGTAATTAATCAGGAGAAAAGAGATTGAGATTGGATTCCATTTTCGTATAAGGATTTGCAGGTGGGTATGTTTCTATTTCCCATGCAAAGTCAGTCTTACTGATCACCACCTTAGTTCTGTTTTTTTATCAATGAAAACATTCTTATATATGAATATGCATGTAGAGGATTAATTGGACTAAGACATACCGGTCGAGGAACTATAAAACCAGCAAATAGATTCCACAGCGCATAGAATCCAGTGGAGACGATTGCAGCAATGTTTTGGTTAGGAGTAAGGCCTACAGCCATCATTCCATAATAGGTGAAGTAGAGCAATGTGAAGAACATGAAGAAGAAGTACCAAAAGAACTTAGCAGCCGTCCAGTCGAACTCAATTGTTGCGTAGACAATGGCTGCATATACAAGAGTCTGGACAAAAATGTATGGAATCTCTACAAACACCTGAGACATAATGAAATGAGGCCTTGCTTTTGAAATGGAAAAACTAGAGCTTAAAGAAAAATTTGGTTTCGATGAATACCTGGGCAAAAGCATAAGGCAATGCCGAATACATCCCAGCAGCCCTCTCTCTATAAAAAACGGTCCGTTCGACTGCCACAACAGGCTGCACAGATGAGGCATTTTGCACTCCAATTAATAGAGTTGCGGCATACATGGATCCCATGGCATTAAACAGATCCTGTTTTGAGTTCCTGTAATGATTGGTCAAAGAAATGCATCCAAATGAGTAACTCCCAGCCTTCAAGTATTAAAATGGATGTGAATGGCGATGATGTGTGTATATGATTGTTTACATTTTTGACCCAAGACCCCAAAATATTGTTCCAAACATCAATGCACTGATGGCTGTGAAGAGAAGTCGGACTGCTGTGTATGGTGGATTTCGCCAATATGACATTCGCTGTTTCCATAGGCAAGCAGTGAACTGTGAGATGAATGGCTGTGAATACTGAGACGGGAAGTAGAGATCTTGTGAATTAGGAGGAGGTGAACTTAGTTCAGCAATCAGAGATTTGTTTCTCCTGCAACAATCACCGAGATCACATATGAAATCTCACATCATTGATTTAGACTAGTTCGCGGAAGCATTCTTAAGAAAGGCCAACCTGAAAAGGTCTGAATTCTTATATATTTCTGCAAAATTTACCCCCAGCATCTCTTCTTGCACTGCGGTGGTCACCTCCAACATCCATGTTGCTGGATTATAACCATCTTTTATCTTTTGTACACCATTAATTGCCTTAACAACATAGAACTTAATTCAATCACTACTAAAAGATATTGAGATAAACAGGAAGAAAATAATATTATTTGTAATTTTATCTCAAGTATCACCATAAAGTAATTGATCAAATGGCGAGAGTTATGGCCTAGTGGACCAACATATATTTCTTCTCCTCCTCTCTTCATAAGGAACAACTGTAAAGAGAATAAAGATTCATCAAGATGTAGAATTAACAGATCAAGCTTCTTGCGAAAATATCCAAGTGTTTATGGAGTGTATATATGTATCTGTGTGTTATTATTTACCTCATCAAAAGCTTCGAATATGTCAATACTAGGTTGGTGAATTGTGCAGATGACAGTTCTTCCTGTATCAACAGTGTTCCTGACAGTTCTCATGACAATTGCTGCTGCCCTGGCGTCTAGGCCAGATGTGGGTTCATCCATAAATATTATAGATGGGTTAGCAACAAGCTCAACTGCAATTGTCAGTCTTTTTCTTTGCTCAGTTGACAAACCACTCACACCTGGTAGACCAACCAATGAATCTCTCAAAGGAATAAGCTCAACAAGTTCCATGACTTCCTCAATAAACATCTGCACTCATTAAAGGTCAGAAGTTAGGACTGCAAAATATCACAGAAATCCTAGAAAAGAAATTGATAACTAACTAACATTTCTAGTGTTAATATCCACTTCGCTAGGTAATCGAAGCCATGCAGAGTAAAGGAGAGATTCATAGACTGTGACATTAGGTGAGTGGATGTCATTTTGTTCACAGTATCCAGATATGCGAGCAAATGTTTCTTGCTTCTTTGGATAGCCAGAGATGTTGATGCTTCCTTCTATGTATCCACCAGTCTTCCTACCAGCTAATACGTCCATTAGTGTTGTCTTGCCTGCACCACTGACACCCATTAGTGCAGTTAATACTCCTGGCCTGAATGCTCCACTTACTCCCTTTAGAAGCTCCAATCGATCTTCGGGGATGCCTTCAGCTTTCATTTCCTAAAGTTTTTACTCCACTCTCAGTTTCAATAGAGATCGTGCATAAAAATGCAAGTCATCACTATCAAACATTAGATTATTGATGCAAAGAATTAGGATTACCAGTGGCATGTCTACAGAGTATCTGATGTTATCAAAGGTGATGGCAAATGGTGTGAAAGGAAGAACCATCCCTCTCTTACCACTAGCCTGCTTTTCTGTAATTTCATTGCCTGCCATTGTAGATGTCGAGATTAGTCTAGATGAGGTCAAAAACAAGATGAAAAGTCATAATTATAATCAACTACTCAGATTGTTACCATTATACGGGGAAGACCTTGCCTTGGATGACATCTCAGCTTCTTCAATTTCTCCAGTTCTATCAGCATCCTGATTCTTCAATATCTCTTCAGATAAAACTGCTTGACTTCCTTTGTAAGCTGCAAGTGTCGATTTGGTTCCAATGATGAGGACTGCAACACTTTATCTAGCACCAAGTGTGGTGATGTTGAAACTTGAAAATGATGGGGAAGGGATACTCACGATTGAGAAAAGTGAGGGCTACTGTATAAAGTCCATTGAAGAGGAAAATGTATCCAATCAAAGCCACAACACCGATCCAATACCATTTTGATTCGGTGAAAATTCCTCGAGACTCCAAGATTTGGATGCCCAATGATTTTGTTGAATTGGAAATAAACTGTATGATAAAGTTATAGCTAAACTTAGGAAAACCTACAAAATTAATAATTTCTTTTCAATTTTTTGGATAAATTTAACGTACATGATTCCAACTATGCCCAAGAAATTCATTGGTTGCAATTGCATTTTGTGCATACATTACAGGTGATGACCAATAACCCCAGATCCACCACTTTTTCACATCCTCTACAAACAAATAAATCAAAAAAGAAGGTTGAGCTGAAATGGTTATCAATAATGATGGAGTTCTACTGCATCAACATAAGAACTGTAAGATATATTTGGTCAAATGTGCCCTTACTTCGTGAAATGACGAATCCTCCAAGTGTCAAAATTACAAAGATTGAAAATGATCCAAATGTATTTGCGACTATCATGTTTCGGCCTAACGAAGATACGAGCCGAAACAATCCTGATGCCATCTGGCTAATTAACAGTAGCACCAAATACTGTTTGAACATCCTGAAGAAAGAAGAAGAACCACTTTAGAATTGATAACAAACATTCCACATATATCTATCAATTTTACCTTTAATTCCACTTATATTTATAAATTTTCAAAAATTCCTAATATACTTACATAATTTGCTTGAAATTTCATTTATATCTACAGCGATAGAGATTCATAAAGAGACTGTTAGCATTTTTGTAAATAACAAATATACCCAAGCCCTAATATAACTTAATATTAGTTTATTCAAAGCTAAAATTTACAAGTAAATAATTTATGATTTTATAGCTGTAAAAATACTAAAAATTTATTTGAATGTGAATTTTAACTAGAAAGTCATAATTAAGGATGTGCATTTTCATTATTTTATATGGACAATTCCTTTAATGGATCCTTAATGGTATAAGTATAAATGAAACCTTAGGTAAAATACATGGCTATGTTAGGAATTTTTAAAAATTCGTAAGTATAAGTGAAATTAGAAATAAAATTCATAAATATATGCGAATTTCCCTATTCATAAATGCGTGCAAATTCAGGTATACAGTTGAAATGGAATACAAAATGTATTCCTTCCTACCTTCCTGTGTTTGGATCAAAGCCAATGACATAATAAGTGAGACCAACATAAATTCCAACTTCTGCAACAGAAACGGGAATCTTGACAATCCAAGTAGGTAGTGAATATGCCCATGAAGGATAGAAATAAAGGTCTCTTTGCTTGTAAAAAACAGGAAGTTTTGCAACTGTCATTCCCAGCTCTGATAAACCATTAAACAGAAGGGTGACAAGGCCGAAAAATAGAGCACCCATATAAATTGATCCATCGTTTACTGAATCATGGTGCATAGTAGTGCGTAAGAAGACTGTCATTGCAATGAGTCCAACAACCAAGAGCTGAAATATAAATAAGAAAACAGAAGTAATCATTGATCCCTCTAAAAGGGAAAAAAAGATCCTATACAAAGTCACATGATCAGAATTATTTCCATTACTCACTTTAACCATTTTGAAGATGTAAGCAAATGAGTTTCTCTTCATTAGCAACCATTCCCTTGAGAAGCATGCTCTTAGCAATTCCTTCTTGCTAATACCATACTTAGTAGTTGTCAAAGCAGCAGGATGACTCTTACTTCTATCAAAAGGTATGCTCAGCTCCTCTCCCAGACTGCGACCAACATGGAAGGAATGGAATGCATCAGCAAATTCCTTGACAGAAATATATCTATAAGACTGGTCCCTTTGAGCCCAATACTGCTGTTGATCTTTCTTAGATGTTACCTGGTAAGACAGGGCATTCACGGTCAGAATCACTCCAAAAAAGAATGCACATATTCAGTAGAAGATTTTTTTTTATTTTTTATTTTTTTGTCTTATACATGACTCAAAAGAGTTCGATAAGGACTTGTCTGAAACTGACGAAAATCTATTAGACAAAGCTTAAGAGCTATGGTTATTTCATAACATCTGAAAACAAAACAAACTTCTATTTTCACATGTCAAGACTCAATATAAACATTTTTTGATTAATATGGTCATGAATGGATAGTCCAACTTACTTCCTGCAAGAAATCAGCAACACCTTTTCTTTCAGGGCATTTGAAGCCCATGTTTTCAAAGAACTCCAGAACATGCTCACGAGGACCTTGGTACACTATTTGTCCATCACAGAGGAGAATAATATCATCAAAGAGATCATAAGTCTCCGGTGCAGGCTGAAGTAGTGCAATCGTAGCTGTCCCACCAAGAATGTGAATAGATTGTCTGAGTGAATTCACAATTTGGAAAGTGGTAGAGCTATCTAGGCCAGTTGAAATCTCATCCATGAAAAGTGCTTTTGCAGGTCCAACAAGCATCTCACCTGCAGACATAGAGACAAAAAATATCTACTAGATTTTTTTAAAAACTCGTAAAAAGAAACACAAAAATGAGAAAATGGTTTGGTTTATGAGAATTTATACCTGTTGTAACACGTTTCTTTTGTCCTCCAGATATGCCCCTCATCATTTGGTCTCCTACCATGGTATTAGCACATACTTCCAATCCCAAAATCTATAGTTTGACAAAAAGAGGAACAGAAGGAAATGAAGTTATCATCCTAATATGTGACAGTTCCCATAAGATTCCAACCTTAGAAAGAAGAGAATTATGACTAGACAAGAACCTTCAATATATAATCTGTGACAATACTTTCCTCCTGTCCCTCTAGGGCAGCAGCCTTCATAAATACGATAGAGAAAGGGTTAACAAACATATATATATATATATATATATATCCTGATGACAAAAATCATAAGAGGAGATGAAACTTGTACATGTTCACAACTTTTCGGAGGTAACTAACAAAAGAAAATACATGAAGTTTCCAACAGTAGAAGAAAAAATGCTTGTTCAAGAGAGAGACAGAAAAAGAAGAACATTCCTGTTGTACTTTTAATGCACATGCTTTCTTTCTCTATATTGTTCAAGGTACTACTAGTTACTTGAAAATTTCAAAAAAGATTACATTCAAAGTACTAATTCTTACCTTCATGTAAACATCAAGATCAGGGTTGGGCTTAATATTTGCTTCCTTCTCCCTTCTTGACAACTCTGTCAACATTTCTACAGCAAAAGCAACCATAATTGGAATATGGAATATCAAACAACTCAAATTGTCTTTATTACTATTATTATTTGTATTATTATTATTATCTGAAATAAGAACATAAAGTGTTTGCATTATCAACATACGATAACGGGTCCCAACTCCTTGGCAGCGGCCAGAGAAAGCCAAGGTCTCCCTCACAGTCATTTCCCCAATGTGAAGATCATGCTGACTGATATAAGCAGATGTTCTCCGAGGGACGAATTCCTCTAATCCATGACCATTATAAGTTACTTTTCCTGAGACCTGATATTTCAAGGGGGGAAAAACCAGTCCAGTTCTTCATTATCAAAAGAAATATACACATGTAAAGATTCATTTATATTTTTTTTTTCCAGCCCAAAAATAAGGGAAAGGAAACATTAGTGTATCTACCTTCAGTTGTTTTTCTAGCTTTCCTGACAAAGCTAATAGCAAGGTTGTCTTTCCTGATCCAGGAGGTCCTAGAAGCAGAGTCATTCTGAAAATTTCACATTGGTGCTAATGAGAATTGATCCAAGAATCTACAAATGAATATACTTTCTTCCAATAGCCTATAACTTAGTCAAGCTACTCAAACCTGTGAGGCTTTACAATCCCACTAATGCCATGAAGGATTGAGATCTTTTTCTTTTGGCTCTCTAGAATACAGAGAGATTTTAATAGCCCCTTCAAAACGGAAAAAAAGAAATCCGTCACTAGGCAGGCATAAAGAGTTCTTAGAAATTTGTTAAGCATTCAAGCGTGCAAATTAGCTGATTATCAAAAAAAAAAAAAAAGGGAGCATCCAAGTTACCTCAAGAATGTTCAAGGTGAAATTGAGGATAGTAGGTAGACCTCTGCTACCAATGTGAGCTTCAGCATTGATATTCAAATTATCATAGCGAACCTCAATCGTTGGCAAATGAATCCCAACTCTGAGATAAAATCAAAGGAAGAGCCTTTTTAATGGTGGATTCTGGGAAACAAAAAGAAAAGGAAAGGTGCAAGGAAAATAGAGCACACCTGTCTATACGTTCTTTTAGCTTTAACAAGAATGGCTCATTGTCTTCCTCGGCAACTCTAACCAGTTTCTCTAAGACCTTCTTCTTCTCATGCAATCCCAGATGCTGAATGTTCACTTCCTTGAGTCCCTCGTCAGCACTTCCACTCAGTATACCTCTTCTAATCCTATCATACGTGGGAAGCTTCTCAAGAGCTGCCCACTTGAGAGCTTCTTCATCGTCTTCCTCTTGGGACGATAAGGAGAAGACACACTCTCTCTTCCATATGGAAGAACCGGTCCTGTGCATGCTCGCCACTCGATAAAGATCTGTGTCGTCCATTTCTGCACCCACCAAGTTTCAATGTTAACAAAGCATCGAAATGAAGATGGATGCTTAATTCTTAGGCAAAACAGAACGAAACTCAGAAACCGTTTCAAGAGTGAGCTTTGCCGTAATGGAACTGCAGCTCGTATAGCAGTGTGAAGACCAAAGAAAGATGAGTGTTTCTTCCTTCACAAAATAAAAAGAAACACTAATCTAAAAAGAATTCCTTGTGGAATCTGAGTTTTTCTTCTCTTTTTTTTCATATATTTTTTTCCTTTTCCGTCTCTCTAAAAAAGCTCCCTCCAAGAAAGAGGGGAATGCTTGTATTTAAATGTAGAGTCAGCCTGCCTTACCAAAAAGCAGGAGACGAAGTAAGGGGCTGGCTCACAATCGTCAGTAGATCTTTTTCTTGGATGCCTGAAAATTGCACTTTGCAATTTGCACTGTGTAAACCGTACTTTCTATTTTGTAATTCCACAACCAAGGTGTTTTTTGTGAAATAAAACTTATAAATCTGAATCATTACTTGTTAGCACCTCGGAAAAAGTTTCAAACTTTGCCCAAATCCAACACGATTCAATAGAATGTGATTATATATGTCTACGCTCAGACGAATAAGAGCCCTGTGTTGGAAATCATGTGATGCGGAAGCGTATCTGAATCTATGTGTGTAGATTCCACCCTGTAGACCGAGTAGAGTACGAGGGTTTCTCCCTCAACATTTCTCCATATAATACTAGTGGTAGATGGGAAACTCTTGTGATGTACACATGTGAGAGCGAGACCTAGACTCCTCTTTATATAGAGTCTTTCCCATCATAACTCTCAATAGAAGTGTAGTTCTACCAGGAGTCGGATTGCGTACGCATCTCAGATATGCTGGGCTTTCTTTAAATCCAAGACTTATTATTTAATTAGAACACCTTATAGGAGTATAATTCTAATATTTTCCCACTTTGCCTAATTAAAATAAAAATTAAAAAAGAAAAGAAAAATTATACTTAAAATACGATCCTTGGATTTAGCATTTGAAAAATTACCGAACAAGTGCACTCATTTAAAAAAATATGCCCAGTCATTACATATGCAATTCAACTTTAATACTTGAGTTAAGAAAATTTGTCAACATGGATCATGGTGGTTATATGCAATATAAACATACTTCCTTCCATGCATTACGATATTAACAAACGTACTTAACTAAGTTCTTAATGGAAGATTTACAATTATGTGATTTTAATGTTCCACATTAATATCAAATAGATAAAATCTTTTGTTTCCAAATCACATAAAATTGTCAATCAAATACTATAATAAAATAAAAGAAAATAATCATCCAACATGAGATCTCAAAATGTATCGATTACATCAATAATTATCTCACATAACAAGACCCATATTTCTTACATGTCCAGAGAAGACCTTAGGCGCCAAGGCCTTAGTCATGGGATCAGCAATCATGTCAGCAGTACCAACAAAACTAATCGATATCAAATGATCATTAATCCTTTCTTGTACTGACATTAACTTAGCATCGATATGCTTGTTAGCGCCAGTAATCCGTCTATAATTGGATAAGCTAATCGCTGATGAATTGTCACAACTGATTCTCAAAGGGCTAGAGATAGAAACCATAATTTTAAGCTCTGAGATAAATTTCCTCAACCAAAGTGCATGTGAGGATGCTTCATAACAGCTGACAAATTCAGCTTCCATGGTAGAGTCAACTACACGATTTCATCTCCCACTCTTTCATGAAACTGCTCCACTGGCTAATAAGAATACATAGCCTGATATGGATCTTCTGCTGTCTGTGCAACCAGCATAATCTGAATTTGTGTAATCGATCACTTCTAATTGATCAGTTTTTGCATACGTGAGCTCATAATCTTTAGTCCCTTAGAGATATCTCATCACTTTTTTTACTGCTTTCCAATGTTCCATTCCTGGATTGCTTTAATATTTTCCAAGTAATCCCATTGCATAACGTGTGCAAACTTGCGCATACATCATGCTCCCAAGAGCAGAAGCATATGGGATGGACTTCATTTCTTGTTTCTCAATCTCATTCTGTGGACACTGATGGAGACCATATTTTTTACCTTTAAAGATTGACACTTCACATGATGAGCAATTGGACATTTGGAATCTTTCTAAAATTTTATTGATATATGCCC
>JAXCLR010009973.1:0-13104 GCA_035584095.1 Annona squamosa | reverse complement strand
ATATCTTTTGCAAAATACATAAATTTATATGAAATATTTTTACAAATATTAAAATTCGATGTTATTAGATATTGTTAGATGTTATTAGATGTTATTAGATCCGGTTAGATGCTACTATATGTCATTAAATGTCGTCAGATGTTGTTAAATGTCATTAGATTTAGGTGGATTTCATTTAATCCTATTATCCGAGTTTCAAATTCTGTAAGTGAGGTATAAATGACCTTATAAGCAACTTAAAATCATATTATAGGTGTCAAATTAGGATTAACTTATTAATATCAAAAGTTAAATTCATTTAGATAGTGTTAGATGTCATTAGATGTTGTTAGATGTCATTAGGTGCTATTAGATGCTATTGAATGTTATTAGATGAAGGTCAATTTCATTAAATCCTATTATATGGGTTTTGAATTCTATAATTAATGTATAAATGACCTTATAAGGGGCTTAGGATAATATTACATGTGTTAAATTAGGATTAACTTATTAATATCAAAAGTTAGATTCAGTTAGATGTCATTAAATGTCGTTAAATTCAGTTAGATATTGTTAGATGTTATTAGATTAAGATGGATTTCATTAAATCCTATTATCTGGATTTGGGATTCTATAATTAAGATATAAATGACCTTATGACAGGCTTAGGATCACACTATGGGTTTTAAATTAGAATTAACTTATTAATATCAAAAGCTAGATTCGATTAAATATCGATAGATGATCTTAGATGTCATTAGATCTGATTAGATGCTATTAGATGCGATTAGAAGTTGTTAGATGTCATTAAATTAAGGTGGATTTCGTTAAATCTAATTATCTAGGTTTTGAATTCTGTAATTAAGATACTAATGACCTTATAAGAAGCTTAAAATCATATTATAGATGTTAAATTAAGATTAACTTATTAATATTAAAAGTTAGATTCGGTTAGATGGCGTTAGATGTTGTTAGATGTCGTTAGATTCTGTTAGATGCTGTTAGATGTCATTAGATTAATTGGTTTCATTAAATCCTATTATCTGAGTTTTAAATTCTATAATTAAGGTATAAATGACCTTATAAGGGGGCTTAGGATCATATTACAGGTATTAAATTATGATTAACTTATTAATATCAAAAGTTAGATATGGTTAGATGTTATTAAATTTTATTAGATGCTATTAAATCCTGTTAGATGTCATTAGATGCTGTTAGATTCTATTATATTCGAAAAATAAAAAATATTATTAAATTTTCAAAAAATCACAAATAAATATTGAAATAGTTATTTTTAAGTGTACCTTAATTACATGAACTTTAAATAATATAACATAAGTCCTTAACTTTGCCAATTATAATGAAATTTTATTAAAAAATAATTTTTTCTACACAATTTTTTAAAAAAGGTCAAATAATAAAAAATTATGTCAACATATGTTTCAGTGGTTAATCCAGCAAATGAATTGAATAAATTGAGATTTTGTGTACATATAATACAAATGTTATCAAAAAACAAAACGTACTCACACTTTCAAACAAATGTACTCATATAAGAAAATTATTACAATGCCCCCGCTTCCTTTTTTTCTCGTAGGAACAGCTTATCATCGGTTGAGCCTCGTTCCCAGCTGTCCCATACAACTGGCATAACAGACCCGCCTATTTGCCCTACACGCATGCACCATTTCCAAGCTACCCGATACCCATTAGACTGACTGCAACAGCATGGATGGGGAAAAATTCAAACCCTCACCATTCTGTCGTTTCTCTTGATTCGGCCCATTTCTCTCGCCCTCTTCATTCCGCCATCATTGCATCATGCCCGACTCATTTTTGTCATCGTCCCTTCCAACTCTCATCTCTCTTCTGCAACAGTAAGCGACCCTCTGCATGCATGTTAGGTCAGGATCGACTGAATGAGGCTATTGAGGAGGTTGATGCAGCTTTGCATCTACATTGATTTTGAGCAGGGTGACAAGGGAATGCTCCAATGGCGAAATTCATCTTTTATGGCATCTCATTTCTATTATTTTTTTTTATCATAATCTAAAAATAATATTCCATTTTAATTCTTGGTCCAATCATGTTTTCGGCACTAATGGCGCAATTTATTGTAAGTGATTCCATAATGAACGACTTCAATCTCTGGAATGAAATTACATCAAATCCCCATTTCAGTGAAATCTCATTTTGCTATTTTTTTCCTCCTATGGAGGAGGAATTTGTTCCCACCGCTTTCCAAGAGGGATTCTACCGGCAACGGAAACCTAGCTGCATGGCTTTTAGCACTGGCTACTATCGGCATGGCCAGTGCCATATGCTTCGATGACTACGACATAAAAGTGCAGGTCAACATTGCAAGTTCAAGACAAAAAGGAAGTTCAAGTAAGCTAAACAGGCCTTTCCGCACTCAGCCCACGGAACGAAGCTCCACCAAGCCTCGAAGCAGGATTTTCAACAACCAAATTCGGCTTACAAGAGCAAAGCTTCTATAGGCCACCTCAACGGGCTCCATAAAGCAGCCCACCAGACGCAGCAAACGGACTTAGCCAAGCTTTAGCCCACCCGATCCAGCCCACCAAGCCTCAGAAGCAGACTTCTCTATAACTTTGGGCCTCTACAATGGCTCACCCAAAACAACTGACTTAGTCAAGCTCAAGCCCACCAAACTCAAGCCTATGGATCAAGTCCAACACTTCAAGTGGCCTAAGGCCCATGCTTTCAACTCAAGCTCAAGCTCGTGGACCAAGTCCAAACCTTTAAGTGTCCCAAAGTCCACGATCCCACCTCAAGCTCAAGCCTATGGACCAAATTCATGACCTCAAGAGAGCCCAAAGCCCACTCCAACATCTATAAAAAGAGGAGCATCCCTCTCATTTGGGACACACTTGGAGAGCCATACCAGAGGGGAGGACGGGAGTCTGCATCATAGCCCCGGTGTTTCGGTTTTCCTGCTCGTCAAGTTCTATGCCTCTTTTCCCATTTTTCCCTTTTCATCTCTCACATTCTCTCAAATCTTCTTATTTTTCTCCTTTCAAGTCGCGTAAACCGCCTCAGATTGACAAATTTCTCCATATTTGCTTCAACTCAAAAGTCGAAACCCAGACTCTGTACTACTAGTGCCTTATTTCATTAAACAGGGGCTAATCCCCCTTTAAAGATTGGTGGCGACTTTATTTTTTTTTATTTTTGTGTGTGCGTGTTTGAGTTAACGCCCCGGCAAGGCGAGTGCATGCAGGTCCACAGATTTAAGCATAATACGCAGCCATTATGCTGTCAGATTTGTGACTAGATCTGTATACGAAAAGTCCCGTCTTAGTAGTTATGCTGCCGAACCCGCAAGAAAACACTCATACGCCAACTTTTTTGAAAAATATGAAGCCTAATGCGTTTTACCCCATGTGAATACGGAAAATCTAAGCCCACATTGCTATCCAACACAATCCAAATTTTCAAGGCCCGGGAAACCATCTCAAGCCCATTGTAGCGCTCGCAGCAGGTGCTACAGCTTGGTGACTCCACTAGGGACGGCGTCGCTGGTCTATTTCAGGCGCAAGGGGAACAAAATCTGAAGAACGGAGCTTCTTCCTTGCTGAAAAGCGAGTTGCAGAGGCATTTTTGTCTTCCAGCAGCGAGTTTCTGAAATTTCTGCCCAAATCACACGAAAACCTAAAAAATTTTTAGGTCCAAAGGCGTTCGGCTCTTAAACAGCAAAGAACCCTCAAAGGGGGAGGACCATTGAACACTGCCTCATAACTATCCAAGCACATAAAATGAGCCTACAGCCAGGACCTCTGACAAATATAAAATCAAGCGACACTAAAAAAATCTGGTGTAAAAATCACGTTTTTTTCATAACCTAGGAGTTTTCTGGTTATACTTCCATAAATGCTTCAAGCGAACTGGTCTTCCCTCTAGAAACTCTTCAAGTGAACTGGTCATTCTTCTAGAAACGCTTCAAGAGAACTGGTCCTTTTTTCAGAAATGCTTCAAGCGAACTGGTTACTTTTCTAGAGATGCCTTAGGCAAACAAGAACCTGTGGACCTTGAACATTCTCACGCATTGAACTTAAAACAAACCTGCAAATCCTGAACATTTTTACGCGTGGAACTTAAAACAAACAGAATCAGCAAAGAACACAAAAGGGACCTAGACTTGCAAGCATCCATCCAAAGGTTGATCTCCTTGTTATTTGTTTACAAGTACTAATCTCTTTTTATTTGTTCAGGTTCTTCACCATAGCTTGAAGGCAAAGTCAACCATGGATCGAAGCCCCATGGTTACCAGATCAAGAGCAGCTAGGATGGAGTCTGAGCAATTCTCACACCATGAAGATCGGGATCACCAGTTCAGGTAATCCATTGAAGCCTACATGGCGGAAATGGACAAAAGAATGCAAAAGCTAGAGGAAGTCCTATCCAACATGGGGCCACCTCTAATAGGTGGCCAGAACCATAACATGGTTATAGCACCATTTTTTCCCAAAATCCGAACCCAGAACAAGATGGAGGCCCTCAACAATCTTCTCATAAATCACGGAACGATCACTACAAAGAAGAGGAGTTGGTCTTCGAACAAGGCTGTAATGAAATCTAAAACCTCAAGAACCAACTCCAAAGCCAACTGAAAGAAATGGAGGAGCAAATCCGACAACATCAAGGGGAGGGCCTACTCTCAGCCAAAATCGAAGACCTATGCCCATTCCCCGACACCAAGCTACCTGAAAAGTTCGAGATACTGGCTTTTCCTGCATATGAAGGAGACTCTTGCCTAAGGGCTCATCTTAAGGCCTTTTGCGGCATCCTGTACCCCTTGGTGAAAAGTGAAGAAGTCTTGATGAGGCTATTCCAACATAGCCTAAAGAAGGACGCGTTGGAGTTGTACACATCACTTGACTACTTGACTGCCAGTTGATTAAAACATGAGAACGACTTTCTCTAGCCTTCATGGACCGCTTCTCCTACAAGTTGAACATGACTCCTAAATGGGCCGACCTCGAAGCACTAAAGCCAAAGAGGGACGAAATGTTCTCCAAGTACATTGCTAGATCGTGGGCACTAGCAGCAAAGATGAAGAGCCCATTGCCTTTGGATGAGCAAATCCCCATCATCATCAACTCTGCACACCCGAGCATCTCGGGATATCTCATCTCTCACCCCTACGTCAACTTCACTTAACTCCTCTAAGCCGGGGACCAAGTAGAGGCGAGAATTAGACATGGCACCATCTCTCCATGGCCTTATCAAGGGAACACAACTCGAAGGAAGCAAGAACCTAAAAATGATAATTCCTCGAAGACCTTGGACGTAAATGCCATAGACACCACCCCTAAGCCTTTTCAAAGAAAAGCACATAGAGATTTTACACCTCTCGCCCAATCCTACACCGAAGTCCTCAACATGCTCATACAAAAGAATATGCTTGCACCTCTAGCTCCAAAACCTCCACCTAATCCCCTTTCCAAAAATTACCTAGAAAATGAGTTCTGTGCCTATCACCAAGGGAGAGGCCACACTACCAAAAGATGTTTTACCCTTAAACATGTCATTCAAGACTTAATAGATGAGGAAAAAATCAAAATTTTACCAAACTCTCATGAGGATGTAATCCAAAATTCCCTACCTATGCATGAACTAAAGAATCCCAATGCGATGACCATAAACTTCATAGAAGTAGCAAGAGGACCCGCGAAGCCGCGTCATGAAGCTTACATGATTACTCTACAATGGGCTATAAACAACTTGAAGATTGCTCCTACTTATCAAGAGCCAGTGGTACTAGCGGCCAAGCCGAAGCCAACCTATGACTCACACAGGGTCCCATGGGAATATCCTCAATGCTCGGAGATAGGCAATATTTATCCTAATGGTCGAGTCTACCGACGGGAACTGGCTCGCAACCTAATCACCAACTCGGAGAAGGAACCGCCATATGACATGGCTTCACAACTCAAGTCCTTGCCGGCTCAAATATCCATATGGGAGCTGTTATGCACCACAACAAAGCATAGGGAGGCTTTTACCAAAGTGCTAAGTGAGGCCTACATAACCACAGAGGTGACTCCTGACGCGGTGACTCACATGATCAGGCAAATAATGGCCCTTAACGCCATCACATTCACTGATGAGGAGCTAAGGGTGTAAATCGAGTTGGGTTGACTCGGGTTGGGACAAATACAACTCTAACCCACCTTGTAAAATCCCAACCCAACCCTACTTTCAATCCTACTTTTCACACATTAACCCAATCCTATTTCAACCCACCTCAAATCGGTTCGGTTCGGTTCGGATTAGAAATCAGGCTAATAAATTGTACATATTATCAATGCTAGTTAAGCTTTTGTTCGCACAAATTTTTAAAATAACAAAAGTAATGATAATTATAAAAACAATAAGGGGCTTGAATGGAAAGTAAATAAAATGAAATCTTTCATAACTAAAAACTTATTTTTGATTTTTAACACATAATTATCATACATTTTTTCCTTGCTCAATGGAATATAATTTACAAAAATGAGAGTATAGGATACAAGGTAGGAATTTTAAAAAATCAATATTAGCAAGCAAACACTACAAGAGGGTACTTTTTGGTAACTTTTATTAGCATAAAAAAAATTTTATTAACAAGAAGAATGCATATGCAAAAATTGGGTCGAGTCGGGTTGACCAACTCCCAACCCAGCTCAAACCAATTTTTAAAATTGGGTCGGGTTGAACCCGATTTTCAAAAATCGATTTTTCAAAACATCAACCCAACCATGATATAAATCGGTTGGGGTTGATGCGGGCTCGAGTTGAACCCGACCCTATTTACACCCTATGAGGAGCTTCCCACGGAATGACACAACCATGGACACTCCCTAAGCATCACGGTCAGATACAAAGACCTGAAGATTCCCTTGGTAACCATTAACAACGGCGCAAGCCTTAATGTTTGCCCACTATGAACAATCAAGAGGCTTGGAATCCCAATGAATTAGATGAGACCGAGAGACTACCATGTAAGAGGCTTTGATAATTCTCAAAAGATGGTATTGGGTGAACTAGACATAGAAATTCAAGTAGGACCCAACACCATGGTCGTTCCTTTTCAAGTCTTGGACATCCTCGCATCTTTCAATATGTTATTGGGAAGACCTTGGTTGCACCAAACCGGAGTCATCCCGTCCTCTTTCCATCAAAGGCTAAAGTATATATTAGCAAGAAAGCTAGTGATCATCGAAGCCGACCCCAAGATCATCATCCCTGTAGAGTTTGAAAATTGCCATGAAGTTCCACTAATTGAAGTATATGAATCTGCGAATCCTCTCCCTTTTAAGATGAATAATGTGCATTAAGTCCATCACTTTCCTTCAAAACAAAAATTCCCACTCCACTACGTCATGCCTCCGGCCGAGAGGCAAACAACAAGATTCAACATCAAATATGGAGGAAAGATGATGTTACTCAATCTTCAACAAAAGAACAACAAATGGGGCCTCAGATATAAACCCGAAGAAGACAAGTTCAAAAATCCAACAAAGCAACTCAGTTCATAAGTGCGGGGTACATACTATCCAAAACATTGGAGACCCAAGAAGTCTTAATGATAGCTCACAATGGCCCAAATGAAAAAAAATGCCATTATGCAAAGAGAAGCCAAAAATTTGTATGTTATACCAACTTGCTCAAGACCCGGTTCTAGCAAGCATACCACACATACGGCTCCCATTCAAAAGAAAAAGAAGCAAATGGAGCCGAACATGTAGGCCAGCATTCGTTGGTCGCACGACTTGCTAGAAATCTCAAAAGATAGTGGAGTTGATGAGGAGCTGCACAATAATGTGGAAAAGCATGAAAGCAAAGACGCGATTTTGGACTATGAGATCATAGACTTGGGAACATCCGAGTTACCCAAATATCTTCGCATTGGAAAGAACTTATCCACTAAAGAAAGAAATCAAATGCTCACCTTTCTCAAGCCTCATCTTGTCAACTTCGCCTTCTCTTATGAAGACATGTCCGGACTTGACGAAGATCTAACTACTCATCAACTCCCAATAAAGGCTGGTGTCAAACTGGTGAAGCAAAAACTAAGAAGACTCAGACCGGAATGGATACCCAAGATAAGAAATGAAGTGATCAAACAATACAATGACGGATTCTTTGTTGTATCACACTATCCACAATGGCTAGCTAATATTGTGCCCGTGCCCAAAAAGGATGGAAAAGTCCGAATGTGCATCGACTATAGAGATCTCAACAAGGCTAGCCCGAAAGATTCTTTCCACTGCCTCATATTGATACTCTAATTGATAACACGGCAGGCCATACATGGTTCTCCTTCATGGACGGATTCTCCGAGTATAATCAAATCAAAATCGCTGAAGAAGATAGGGAAAAAACCTCCTTCATCACTCCTTGGAGGACATTTTGCTTTAAAGTAATGTCATTTGGCTTTAAGAATTTCGGAGCTACCTATCAACGCACCATGACGGCGATCTTCCACGACATGATGAGTAAAGAAATAGAGGTCTACGTGGATGACATGATAGTCCAGTCCTACACCTTTAAAGATCATCTAAGAGACTTGGAAAAATTGTTCAACAGAATGGAAAAATTTCAACTAAAGCTCAACCCGCAAAAATACATCTTTGGTGCTCAAAAGGGGCGCTTGCTCGGATTCATCATTAGAAAAAATAGAATCGAGGTAGACCCGGGAAAGATCAAGGTCATACTAAGCATGCTACCTCCCGTAACTGAAAAGGAGGTGAGGGGATTCTTGGGCAAACTACAATACATTAATCGGTTCATAGCCCGACTAGCATCCACTTGCGAGCCGATTTTCAAGTTGCTAATGAAGGACTCTCCCAAAGAATGAAATAAAGATTGTCAAATCACCTTTGATAAAATCAAAGCCTACTTGGTTAACCCTCCAATTGGGGGCGGTGCTAGGACAACCGGATGAATCAGGACGGAAGGAACAAGCCATATACTATTTGAGCAGAAAATATACCCTTACGGAAGTCAAATATCCATAAATTGAAAAGGCATGCTTGTTTCTTGTATGGGCTGTGCAAAAGTTAAGGCAATATGTCATGTCCCAAACCATATTGCTCATCTCTAAGATGGATCCTTTAAAGTATCTTTGTCAAAAGACCATGTTAACGGGAAAACTGGCTCGATGGCAATTGCTCCTCACAGAGTTTGACATAATATATGTCACAAGAAAAGCTATCAAGGAACAAGTGGTAGCGGATTACCTAGCCGCATAAGCGCTCCCGGACTACCAGCCGCTACAAGAAGAATTTCCAAATGAAGAAATACTACTTGTAGAGCAAAATGAAGAAAAGGATGCTTGGACCTTATACTTTGATGGTGCATGGAATGCTTCGGGTAACGGTATAGGAGTAGTTCTTTGCTCTCCTAACCAAGCCCCAATCATGATATCAAGGAGATTGGTTTTTCCATGCACAAACAATATTCTCGAATATGAAGCTTGCATAGCCAGAGTGTGGGAAGCCTACAAGTTGGGAGCAAGAAAACTTCAAATCTATGGAGACTCGTAGTTGGTAATCATTCGAGCCAACGAAGAATGGAAAACCTGAAACGAAAGCTAAGGCCTTACCATATGATGTTATCCCACTTGGTTTACTCATTCGAAGAAGTCACTTTCACCTATGCACCATGGGCTCAAAACCAATAGGCGGACACACTAGCAACCTTGGCATCTATGGTTGAAATACCATACGAGAAGGGAACTCAAGAAATCATAGTGCAAACCTCCCAACAACCCGTATATTTCTTGCAAGTGATGGCCGAAGCCGAAGAAACTCAAGCAGAAGAAAAGCCATGGTATCATGACATAAAGCAATTCTTGGAGAACCAAGCATTTGATGATCACATCACTCCCACGAAAAGAAGAATCATCAAAAGACTAGCCTCTACCTACATAATACAGGGGGCAACATTGTATAAGATGTCTCACAACCAAATGTTACTAAGTTGTGTCGACTGGCAAGAGGCAAAAGAGGTCATGACTCAAATCCATGATAGAGACTGCGGAGCACAAATGAATGGGATCATAATGGTAAAAAAAAATAATGTGTCAAGGCTACTATTGGATCTCAATGGAAAAAGATTGCTCGGAATATGTGCGGTGATGTTTTAAATGCCAAAAACACGGGAACTTGATACACTCACCCTCCACGGACTTATATACTTATTTACCCCATGTCCCTTCTCCACTTGGGGAATAGACATAATTGGCAAGATAGCTCCTAAATCCATCGGCGGGCATGAATACGTATTGGTGGCAATAGAATATTTCACCAAATGGGTCGAAGCAACGTCCTTCCCAATAGTCAATGCGGCACAAGTTATACGCTTCATCAAAGGGAACATCTTATCAAGGTTCAGACTCCCATAAACAATTATCAGTGACAATGGAACGGTCTTCATCAGAAAGAAGGTTCAAGACTTCTTAGCTCAATATAAAATACAGCATCACAAGTCAAGTCCCTACCGCCCTCAAGCCAACGGAGCCTTAAAAGTCGGAAACAAGACCTTAATCAAGATCCTTAGCAAACTGGTGGAAAACTACCAAGATTGGACGGAAAAGTTGTCATACGCCTTATGGGCATACCGAACCTCTATCCGGAGAGCTACAAGATTCTCACCCTATGCCTTGACCTATGGCATGGAAGCAGTCCTACCCATTGAAGTGAAAATTCCAACCTAGAGGATATCGAAGGAAAGCGAATTAGAAATGGAAGAATGGATGCAAACGCACCAATCCTAATTGGATCTGCTTGATGAAAAGAGAATTCAAGCATTTCACCACACTCAAGCATATCAACGGCGAATGGCGCGAGCTTATAACCGATCGATAAGAGCTAAGAACTTCCAAGAGGGTGACCTCATCATGCAAAGAATCCTACTTGTTCACCCTTCCAATAAGAGAGGCAAGTTTAGGCCTAATTGGGAAGGCCCGTAGGTTATCACCAAAGTATTATCAAATGGAGCTTTAGCTATTTCAAGATTCGAAAACAATGGAAATGCCGAAATCATAAGTTCGGACCACGCCAAGAGGTTTTATCCATAAAAGGGCTCACCATTGAAATAATGATGCGACAACAAAGCAAGAGAGACATCCAGAAACCGTTTCTCTGCATCTCTCCTGAAATCAAAAGTAATTCACAAGTGCAGAACTGCTGCTGCTGGAAATAGGCTTGTTGACCTAAAAAGTTTTAAGGTTTCACATCACTGCTCGCAAAGCAGACTTTCAGCAACCCGGAAGACACCCCAAACATGACCAAAAGGGTCGGGGACTCAGAAACAGGGGGCAAGCAGATAGGAGATGAGCTGCAGCTCACCCCAAACCAATTCTTAATCCACTCAAAGCAAAAGTGCAAGCATTAGTGAAAAGATTGATGAATCCTACAAAGATGGATGCAACTCAACGGCTCAACATCTAAGATCCGGATTCATCGGGAAGTGCAACGGTGCTGTTTATAGAAAGCGGCAGATCTCTTGAAGCTCGTGGAGCTCAGATTCAAAGCAAAGAGAAGAAACATCAAGATATGGCAAAAAAAGGGCATTCCATTTCATTCATTTCCAAAGATACATCATGAGCCCAAGGAGAAAGATCTCTCAAAGTACATGGTTTTCCAAAAAGAATCCAAAAGAGGGAAGTGGTGATACACATGAAGACCAAAATGACTATACAATCCACTAGCTACTTCTCCAACATTCACAAAAGAAAAGGAACAAAAGGGGCTACACATAACATAGGCGCTAGCGCCTAGCATTCAGAAGATGGCTAAGATGCTTCAAGATGGCTTCTTGATAAACAATTATTCTTCTCATGGTGGCCAAGGCATCGAATTGGTGTAAGCACAAATAAACCGAAGCTCCCAACTACGCCCACAAAGCATTGCACATCCCGGTAAAATCACCACAACTATGAAGAGATCCGTAATAGACATGACAATATTCATGGCGAGCCCCCAAGGACGCATATCTGCAATAAGCTAGCTCCTCCAACTACGACAGTTACTAGTCGCCTTGGCTATCACAATGAATATGGCTCCCAACTCCAAAGCCGTACGATTTGAGGTCTCCATTTTGGCAAAGTTGTACTCGCATCAACAAGTGGTAAATCACTCCCATTATTAACAAGATCAACCATAAAGCAAGGGATTAGAAACGGAAATAGAAGCACTATGGAAATGGAGAATGAAGAAACAAACGTGGAACAAATAGCACAACAATAAATACAGCCATAAAAACGCTATTAAAGGAGCTTAAATATGAGACAAAACACTCACCAACCTGCTGAAACAAAAGCAGAGGATGATAATTGCAGCCCTCTCCACGAAATGGGTAGCTATGAAAATCTAAAGAAATGGAGGAGATCAAGCACGAGCCAACAAGAATGACGGAAGCCACTAATGGAGAGCCTATACCTTTGCAGCAGCAAAACCCAAATCTGAGGATTGCTCCCATGCTCAAACCAGCGAATGCTTAGCCGGTCCAACAAGAGAGAAGAAATTCCGAGAAGAAAGGCAAACAAGCAATAGGACAAGTCATGGGTAATGCACTGATGGCAACCCATTCAAAGAAGGAGTAAAGGCACGGAGATTTCGAGCAACTGCAAATTTGGGTCAAAGGATTGCATCTGTACCCGAGCAATATGAAATTCCAGGGTACCATGAAAGAGAAGATGATCCAGGAAGAAGTCAATGAGTAAAGGGAAGGGAAATCGCAGATAATGCACTACAGCAAGCCAAGACGAGTGCAGAAGAAGCATGAAAAGGGAATTTCGACTCGCACGGACGAGAAAATCAAGCAAAAATTGGGAGAAGTACGAACCCTTGAGCAAAATGGGTATTTCAGTAGGCAGATCGCAAAAATGAAGAAGAACGCCAATTGACCTGAAAAGTTTTTAGGTCTATATATAAAAAATTTCACAGCACTCTTATACAGAATTTCCAACGGCCTATGGCCTACAAATCATATAGACAAAAAATGAGCCAATATTCACACGGCTTTACAACAAAAAAATGGGCATCCAAGCATTCAAATTTACAAAAATACAATTTGGCCAAAAAGGATGAAGAAAGGTCTTCAAGACATTCCGCC